>LR812527.1:45447867-45570367 GCA_903798195.1 Danio kyathit | reverse complement strand
TTGTTTCATTCCGAGTGTTGAAATCTCAGAATATCCGAAGGGTTTTTGAAAGAGGTTCATGCTGACTATGCATGTTTATATCTGTCCTGCTATTGTGTGTTCATCAATTCACATTTGGCCTGATCGCACTGCGCAGCTCTAGTCATTGATCTTAGCGCACATACAGTGTCATAAAACTGGAAATGAGCCGAAGATTTGTCAAAAAAAGAGAAAGAAAAGGGAAAAAGAAAGACTTAAAGGAAACAAGAGTTGGACAGACAAAAATAAGTTTAATATAGATTATTATATCTCCTGTTTTTTTCCCCCCAATTTCTGTTTAACGGTGAGAAGATTTTTTCAACACATTTCCAAACATAATAGTTTTAATTATTCATTTCTAATAACTGATTTATTTTATCTTTGTCTTGATGACAGTAAATAATATTTTACTAGATATTTTTCAAGACACTTCTATACAGCCTAAAGGGATATTTAAAGGCTTAACTAGGTTAATTAAGTTTATATATATATACAGTTGAAGTCAGACTTATTAGCCCCCTTTTGAATTTGTTTTTCTTTTTTTAAATATTTCCAAAATGATGTTTAACAGAGCAGGGAAATTTTCACAGTATGTCTGATAATGTTTTTTCTTCTGAAGAAAGTCTTATTTGTTTTATTTCGGCTAGAATAGAAGCAGTTTTAAATTGTTTTAAAAGCCATTTTAAGGACAAAATTATTAGCCCCTTTAAGCTATATTTTTTTTCGATAGTCTACAGAACAAACCATCATTATACAATAACTTGCCTAATTACCCTAACCTGCCTAGTTAACCTAATTAACCTAGATAAGCCATTCAATGTCACTTTAAGCTGTATAGAAGCGTCTTGAAAAATATCAGGTAAAATATTATTTACTGTCATCATGGCAAAGATAAAATAAATCAGTTATTTGAAATGAGTTAAACTATTATGTACTATTACTATTAAACATAAAACTATTATGTTTAGAAATGTGTTGAGAAAATCTCTCTGTTAAACAGAAATTGGGGAAAAAAATAAACAGGGGTGCTAATAATTCTGACTTCAAGTATATATATATATATATATATATATATATATATATATATATATATATATATATATATATATATATATATATATATATATATTGTAACGGTTTATTTGTTTACTCAGTTTATTCTATCTGTTTATAATAGTTTTCTTCCCCTTAGAAAGAGAGAGGGAAGTGTTCATAAGGCCTGCCATGTTGTCAGGTAAAAATTCTAAATTAATGTTCTTAATAAAAAATTAATCCCCCCAAAAAAGTGTCAGTTTCAGAAATGATTTTATTTAAAGGCTTTAGTTCTACACATTTAAACATAAAAATTCCAGAAGAGAATATTTTCTCTCATGACACAGAAGAACTTTTTTTGGGGAATTTTGCTTCCCAAATATGCCTTTAATGTCTGATATTAATTGTAAATTAACCTTTTTAATAATAATAATAATGATGCTTTTGTGCAGCTGAAAGGGCTTCCGCTGCCTAAAACATATGCCGGAATAGTTGGTGGTTCATTCTACTGTGGCAACCCCTGATAAATAAGGGACTAAGCTGAAAGAAAATAAATGAATGAATTACTTTTTTCAGTGTAAGGTGGTCTGTTTTTCTGTTTTGAGGTTTTGATATGCCCACATTATAGTAAAATCTACTATAAATTCTATAGTAAATTATAGTAAAGTATACAAGCATTATAAATATCTGAAATATGTGACCCTGGACAACAAATCCAGTATTATGTTGCAGAGGTATATACAAAAAATAAAATAAAATAAAATAAATAAATAAATAATAACAACAACAATAATAATAGTAATAATAATAATAATAATAGTAGTAGTAGTAGTAATAATAATAATAATAATAATAACATTAATAATAATAATGATAATAATATTATTAATAATAAAAGTAATAATAATAATAGTAGTAGTAATAATAATAATAATATTAATAATAATGATGATAATATTAATAATAATAATAGTAATAATAATAATAGTAATAAATATAATATTAACAATAATAATAGTAATAATAATATTATTATTAATAATAATAATAATAACAATAATAATAACAATAATAATAAAAATAATAACAATAGTAATAATAATAGTAATCATAATAATAATTCACTGTAAAAAATGTTTCATGTTGTCCAAACACAATTTGATCAAGTTCATTTAATCTCTTTTTTTAATTAAGTGGATTGAATATAAAACAATTAAGTTGCCCCCCCCACCCTCCCAAAGAAATATAATTGTGCTGCTTCAACTCATTTTAAATAAGTAGTTGAATGAATGATGCTTTTGATCCTATTTTGAAGCTTCAACACCTTAATATGACCTGAACACAAACCTGAGAACCAGGAGAGATGGGATGAGGCCCGTCTGCTTCAGTCTTCACCTTGGACCGCTTGAAGATCATGGGGTTGACGGTGCTGCTCACGGCCGGGTCTCCCCCAGCGTTCTGCAGGAGAACAAAACAACAGTCAACTGGAGGAACCATGTCCACGGGTGCCTGATTTCACGCCTCCAAAAGATACCACACTCCAGATGCCTTTGCTTTCACAAAGCAACTCGCCGCAGAGACTAAACAGTTTAGACTGCGCTATGAGCATCTGTCAGATGGAAATATGAAAAGGAAGAAATGATTACGCCCAGAGAGCGGCTTCAGACTTTGATCCTCAGATGGATTCATAATTCAACAGACAGTCTCGCCGAACACACAAGACTCTCTGTTGAAGCCTTTCCTCTCGACAGCTACAGTATGGCAGAGGCCCATGTTGTCTATAACTCAATAAACCTGACGCGGTTTGCTCAGAAGCGAGGGGGAAATGTGTTTCTCATAACTATAGTGTGTGTATGCATTTCGGAGATGGGCAATGAAAACTGATTTGGTGAGTGTGTGGATGGAGGAAGTTTATATTCTGGATGACCACAGTGTTTATATGTGAGAGACAGCGGCTCTGGGAATCCAGGCTGATGAGTATTATAGTACAAGGCCAAGTTGTGAAAAAATGGGGATGAATGAAAAGATCTGCATGGAATTTTTGGGTTTGTTTGTGTTGGTTACTTTTGGTGAACCACTACAGCCATGTTATAAACCTCTAGCATTTTTAAAGTGTTCACGTTATGTTTCAACTAAAAATGGAAACCATTTTATGCATTTTGGCCATCCATTTTATACTGCGTTTTGGGGGTCAGAAAAAAATAAAGTTTAAAAATGTGTCTTAAAAGTGTGTTTTTTTAATTGTTTTTTTTATTACATGATTGTCCTTTTTTAAACAATAAAACATGATTTTTATAAAAACTGATGTTATCACAATTTTGCCACTTGTCATTATACTGTACTATTGTCACTTGTAGCATATCTATCTATCTATCTAGCTCCACCCGTCTAGCTCCATCCATCCATTTATCTATCCATCCATCCATTTATCTATCCATCCATCCATTTATCTATCCATCCATCCATTTATCCATCCATCTATCTATCCATCCATCCATCCATCCATCCATCCATCTATCCATCTAGCTCCACCCGTCTAGCTCCATCCATCCATCCATCCATCCATCCATCCATCCATCCATCCATTTAGCTCCATCGATCGTTCCATCCATTTATCCATCCATTTATCCATTTATCCATCTATCTATCTATCTATCTATCTATCTATCTATCTATCTATCTATCTATCTATCTATCTATCTATCTATCTATCTATCTATCTATCTCCACCCATTTAGCTCCATCCATCCTTCCATCCATCCTTCCATCCACCCGTCCGTTCGTCCATCCATCCATCCATCCATCCATTTATCCATCCATCTATCCATCCATCCATCCATCCATCTAGCTCCACCCGTCTAGCTCCATCCATCCATCCATCCATTTAGCTCCATCGATCGTTCCATCCATTTATCTATCCATCCATCCATCCATCCATCCATCCATCCATCCATCCATCTATCTCTATCTATCTATCTATCTATCTATCTATCTATCTATCTATCTATCTATCTATCTATCTATCTATCTATCTATCTATCTATCTATCTATCTCCACCCATTTAGCTCCATCCATCCTTCCATCCACCCGTCCTTCCGTCCGTCCGTCCGTCCGTCCGTCCGTCCGTCCGTCCGTCCGTCCATCCATCCATCCATCCATCCATCCATCCATCCATCCATCCATCCATCTATCTATCTAACCATCAATCCATCCATCTAGCTCCATCCATCCACTTCAAAATTATGAACAGTGAATATTATAAAAAAACACAACTAAATAAATAATAGAATATATCAAATTTCCAGGTCCTTTGGAGCTCTGAGTCTAGAGCATGTATAGAAGTACAAAATAGTGAAACCCTTTGTAAGTTGTTTGTGTATGCTTGTATTTTACAGTACAGCAAATATTACTCAAAAAATGTCACATTTTTAAATGATTTGAAATGATTGATGACTGATTTACCAAATAATCGATTACCAAAGTCAGACAAGTGTCATATTCAGTCAATCTGTCACATCTGTAATCCATAACGAACCTTTTTATAACAAAAATAAAATAAATAAGTCATGTTCTACTTTTGGGTTGTGCACCCTGTTTTTGAAAAATAAGTATTTTTATTGATTTCTCAGTGAATAGACAGAAACTTTTGGTGCATTTAAAGAAAAGTGAATTATTAAACCCTTATATTCATTAAAATATAAGTATGTTTACTGAACATCATTAGCAATAGAAACATAATCATTTCAATTCAAATGAGAATAAAAAATTAAAATGAATTACAAACTACAAAATTTCAGTTAATTTTGATAATTTTATTAAAATTTAATTTCATAATTGTCCCTGACAAATGAATTTGGGTGTACTTAAGATATTTTTAAGATATTGATTTGGAACTGATTAAAACTACGTGATGTTTAATATCAAGCATCTTTCAGCATTTCGAAAAGTTCTTCCTTAGATTAAGCATGTTCTATCTTAATTTTTCTCTCCAGGTTAATCTCATACTGCCTGTAATATTGCCTATACATACTGAATATAATATTCAGGTCTGGACTCATGACCGTCTTTGTTTCATCAGCTGTTTTTCTCTCCAAATGTGATTTAGGTGCTTTCTAGTAAGAATTACATGACAAATTAAAACCTGTAGCTCTATAGTTTTTGATTTGGTACTGACTAACCTAATGTATATACACAAACATATTATTATAAAGCATCCTAAAGAAAACAGAGATTTTTGCTGTTTGTACACATTTATGTCAGGCACTGTACATTCTCTGTAAATTAATGATTTTACTTCAAATGTCACATTCGTAATGCTGTAATTGCTGATAAATCACCTGGCTGGACTCAGTGCTGGTGTCTGCAGTGCTGCTGCTGGTGCTGGTGCTGCTGCTGCTGGTAGTGTTGTTGAGAGCGGCTGCAGCCACCAGTGTCTGCTGTCTGCTGCTGAGGGCTGGTGAAGGCTGCAGCAGAGGAGGAGTGTGTCCAAACGCATTCAGACTTCTTTGCTGGGACAGCAGCTGGTGGTACGCAACTGGCGTGATGGGGTGTGGGAACGTGAAGGATGGACTGGAGTATTAAAAAAGAAAGAAAAGGTCATTTTGTGTTAGCTAGTTCAAATTATAGGCAACCTTAATACTTTTTTACCGATAAACCAATATGGCTGATAGCCGATGCTAATATCATGTTTTGTTTGTGAATATACAGGAATGTGCAAAAGTCTTAGGCCACAACCAGGCATCTTTCAGCATTTCTAAGAGTTCTTCCTTAGATTAAGCATGTTCTATCTTTATTTTTCTCTCCAGGTTAATCTCATACTGCCTGTAATATTGCCTATACATACTGTATATAATATTCAGCTCTGGACTCTGTGGAGGCCATTTCATGACTCTCCAAATAAGATTTCATTACATTAGCAGTGTGTTTGTTGGGATCATTACGCTGAAAATTACAAATTACAATTACAAATTATGTGCTTTCTAGTAGGAATTACATCGGCTTAGTCCCTTTGGCTTAATCTGGGGTCGCCACAGCGAAATGAACCGCCAACTTATCCAGCATATGTTCTACGCAGCGGATGCCCTTCCAGCTGCAAGACTGTACTGTATATATATATTTAAAAGTGTTCATTTGCTAGTGTTAAGCATAAGCAGTAGTTTCTGACTACTTAATCACATAATATGTTTGATTTTGTGACTCCAATTAATGCTAATTCCCAAAGGGGACTAATGATTAACATAGCAGATGCCAAATTATGCTGTGCATGATTAGTGGCTGTCACAAAATCTATGAGTCTCCTTTCTGACGATTAAATCAAAGCGGACTCATGTGTTTTGAGTTTTATTTTAGTGGTCTAATGCTTAAAGTGTCACCGTATAAATCAATGTTGTTACTTGGCAGGTATTAGGACAAGGAGATGCTGTTGAATGCACTTGATAAGTGACTGTTAATGAATATCTTAATGAGTCTGATAGATTCTGTACACAAAAAAAAAAAAAAAAAATCACTTTTAATATCCTAAATCAGAAATCTGAAACAATGATTTGATCTGAAACAAAGTGTGCTTTCACATCTGTGGTTCAGTTCATTTGGTCCAGACCAAGGGCAACAAATGATACATTGTAGCAATTTTCTGCCGTTTTTGGGTTCTTTTCACACCACACTGATTGCTTTGGTCTGAGCCAGTTGAAAAGAACCAAAATGCAGTCATGTGACAAAATCCACATCACTCATTGACCAAATGTTATTGAACATATTTCCTAAACTACTTTTCGATTGGTCAGAATTAACGTGAGGGAAAATGCCAATGGAACTCCTGCAAGTAAACAAACCGGCAGACACAAAATGTCACTTTTTACTATAGAGGGACGACTGCGCTAGCTAATTGTATAATCTATACTATATCGTTTGTATACGTCACTTTAAACAAACTATACATTTCGAGAATGAAGGGCGGCTGCGGCTGGAAAACAATGTTTTAATGCATTGCAAATGGCGAAGGCGCATCGCAAATCACTTCAGGAGGAGGCGTGAATTAATTTAGCTAAACTTCCAGAAATATTACCTATGATCCATCAGGTAATGTTTTTTCTTCTCTCCCTCTCTCTGTTTGGTAAAGTGCTGTCAACAAATATTTTTCCTCTACACCCCATAAGATGCGCATTGGACTACGGCAGGGTTCCTTTGAAAGCGTACCGAGACCACCTCTTCAAGAAGGTCTCTGTACGCTTTTTTGGTCTGCTTTTGGTGCGCACTGGAGTGTGATTGCTACATTCACAACTGCCCAAACGAATTACACCAAGAGGGAAAACGAACTCTAGTGCGATTCAACTAAACTACATAAAGGTGTGTCACACGGGGCGTCAGCTTCAACGCTTCCCATTCACTTTGAATGGGTGACGTCAGGCGTTGCCGAACTGCATTGTGAATCCGTCGGCGCCACTTCAGTGGTGTTGCTTGCTGCAAAAGTTGGGACTTGCTCAACTTTTCAAGCACCGACGGAAGCGTCAGCCAATCAGATCGATGTATGCAAATACACCAGCTCAGACAGTGGCCTATTGCTGACTAATTTCATTGGCTGACACTGCAATGACGATCGCGTCAGCCCCAACTTCAGACACACCCTCCGTCAAGCGTTGACGCTGAAGCACCGTGTGAACGGGGCGTAAGGGGCTATTTACACAACTTTCTAAGCTAAAAATAGAAATGCTTTATGCGTTTTGCTTGTTTGTTGAGTTGACGTCTTGGGACTAAAAGCGCATACATTTAAAATTAGGTCTGTAAGTGAAAGTTTTATGAAAACGCACCATTTTCACATCCATGTAAGCACCCGAAATGAAAATCTGTGTAAACTGTGACATCATATGCATAGTAGATATTAGGAATGTGTCGATGTGTGCAAACTAACACACACAACGCTGAGTATTTGGCACTGTTGTTGCTGCTCAAGTGTTTGCTAACGCTTCTTTAGCAAAGTGTGGCTTTACTTCACACTACAACCAAAAATGGAGATGCATAATAAAAGCTACACACTGCAAATTCTACATACACACAAGTTTCAACCGCCACAAACATGTCTTCGCTTTCCTATTAACTTGTTTACTTATAAGGTGACAGCCCCAAACACTGCCCTAGCATATATTATACTGCGTTTTTGGCCATTTTCGTGCATATGCATAAATGTGGATAGTTTCAAAAATATTATTGTGTACACATGAAACTTTTTAGAATGCAAAGGAAAAACATTTGACATTTTTGACTACATGTAAAACCTTTGTCACGATCACCAGCAATTTAGCCTGTGCAGATCGCAGAAGAACTACAAATTTATTCATCTAATCAGTTCATGAGCAGCTCCCAGCCATGTAGGCATGTGTGTAATCAACCGAATGAGGAACAGGTGCATCTGAGCGGTGCATGACTGGATTTGTAGTTCTTTAAAGTGGCAGATTGATAGTTCTTCAGCGATCTGCACAGGCTGGATCGCTGGTCACCGTGACAACCTTAATGCTACCACTCCTGGTAGACAAGAAAGTTATAGTAGTCTCATAATAAACGCATCATCTTATTGACATTAGGGCTGCATAATATATGGTTTCAGCATAAATATCGCAATGTAATCATTCGCAATAGTCACACTGCATAATATTTATATTACAATTTATCATTTGCATGTGTTTTTGGTGTAATTTCTAACCTCAATAACGATTAATTTTATTTAGTTATTTTTATTTCTATTATTCAATTAACAATACCTGATTACTGTTAGACTCGGAAAACGATAAAACACGGTTTATTTCAATAGTATCGTTTTCTTTATTGTATTTATCAATGCTTGTAGAATGTTTATTAGATTGTATGCAGATGCACTCCTCTAGAAAATCATCCCAATCAATCTAAAATGATAAATTCTTAGAGATTAAATAGAGATATACAAGTCATCTGGTAAGATTGTATTTATATCATAATATATATCACAGAATAAGAAAATATCGCAATGTTAGATTTTTCCAATATCGTGCAGCCCAAATTGGCTTACTTTTCCATATAAGGCCGATGCCTATATTCCCATTTCAATCAATTATCTGCCTTATTTAGAAAATGTTTTTGATAATATAATGCATTTTATAGTAGTTTATAAGGAGAAATTCACACATAGGTGAGAATGGGCATTCCTGTACCTGATGGCCCCGACGGAGAGGTGGCCGTAAGAGCTGCTGGCCGCCGAGCTGGAGCGTGAGTTATTGATGTAGGCCACCAGAGAGTTAGGTGAGGTGCGGATCATGGTCTGCAGGTCGATGCTGGCATCCGAGACTGGAGAGATGGACAATGCTCGCTTCCTGCTCACCCTCGGCGTCAGTCTGGGACTCGGGAAACGAGACACTATAGACAAAAAAAAAATACTTGTTTTACTCTTTCTGATCTGTTCAGTCATCTTCATCTCCACTCCAATGTTAACTCGCATACAAATCACTATGAATAATTTATAGACTAATCATAGCAATGAGTTTGTCCTGCAGCGTGCCAAACAGATGCAACAGATTTAACAGCATTGATCGGAGAAGAAAATAAGGCGGTTGATCAATTAAATAAGGTGGTGATTTGAGTAAGATGCTTTAGGTAGGTCTTTCCATCAATCAATATCTACAAGAACTGTAAAAGTCCCAAGAACCAACCAAGTTATGACTAGTTTTACAAAATTCCAAAAAGGGATGTCTCATCTTTGACTATTTATAAATAATGAAAATATACAGCAAATGTTCATGTTGAAGGTTACACACAACTACATCCACATATACACCTCATCATTGTACAGTAATTGCAATAAAAGAAGACGTCGAAATTTACAAACTTGGACGTTGAATCTGCTTTTCATTTACTTGAGTGCTGACTCAAAGATTTTATTGACACTCTTCTACTGCATGCATATACGATTTAGTTTGCTTTATTTGGCCTGGTTTGCTGTTTTACTGCTATGGTTTAGCACTGCTCTACTGCCATGACATCATTCCGATTGCCTGTCCAGAGGAACATCAGCATTATGTCTACTAATCATGATGCAGCTATATATACAGCTATATATATATATATATACACACACTCACCAGCCACTTTATTAGGTCCACCTGTCCAACTGCTCGTTAACACAAATTTCTAAATAGCCAATCACATGGCAGCAACTCAATGCATTTAGGCATGTAAACATGGTCAAGGCAATCTACTGCAGTTCAAACCAAGCATCAGAATGGGGAAGAAAGGGATTTAAGTGACTCTGAACATGGCATGGTTGTTGGTGCCAGACGGGCTGGTTTGAGTATTTCAGAAACTGTTGATCTACTGGGATTTTCACGCACAACCATCTCTAGGGTTTACAGAGAATGTTCTAAAAAAGAGAAAATATCCAGTGAGTAGGCAGTTCTGTGGGTGCAAATGCCTTGTTGATGCAAGAGGCCAGACTGGTTCCAGCTGAAAGAAAGGCAACAGTAACTCAAATGACCACTCGTTACAACCGAGGTATGCAGAAGAGCATCTCTGAACCCACAACACGTCCAACATTGAGGCGGATGGGCTACAGCAGCAGAAGACTCCTGTCAGCTAAGAACAGGAAACCGAGGCTACAATTTGCACAGGCTTACTAAAATTGGTCAATAGAAGATTGGAAAAACGTTGTCTGGTCTGATGAGTCTCGATTTCTGCTGCAACATTCGGATGGTAGGCTCAGAATTTGGCATCAACAACATGAAAGCATTGATCCATCCTGCCTTGTATAAACAGTTTAGGCTGGTGGTGGTGTAATGGTGTGGGGATATTTTCTTGGCATATTTTTCTGGGCCCATTAGTATCAATTGAGCATCGCATCAACACCACAGCCTACCTGAATATTGTTGCTGACAATGTCCATCCCTTTATGACCACAGTGTACCCATCTTCTGATGACTTCTTCCAGCAGGATAACATGCCATGTCATAAAGCACGAATCATCTCAGACTGGTTTCTTAAACATGACAATGAGTTCACTATACTCAAATGGCCTCCACGGTCACCAGATCTCAATCCAATAGAGCACCTTTGGGATGTGGTGGAACGGGAGATTCGCATCATGGATGTGCAGCCGACAAATCTGCAGCAACTGCGTGATGCTATCATGTCAATATGAACCAAAATCTCTTAGCAATTTTTCCAGTACCTTGTTGAATCTATGCCACAAAGGATCAAGGCAGTTCTGAAGGCAAAAGGTAGTCCAACCCGGTACTAGTAAGGTGTACCTAATAAAGTGGCCGGTGAGTGTATATTCAAATGACAAGATAAAAACAAAAAGACATGCAATATAAGTATCAAGGTCACCGGATACAATTTTATTTACATTCATGAGTATTTATGTTTGATCAGTTCCTGCCATACAAAGTTCTGTTAAGAGTTATTTATCAAAGATCGAAATTCTCTTGCAGGGGGATTCCTGATACATATAAATAAAAACACCACAATTAAATTAAAACATTACAATTCTTCTCAACCACTTTCCCCAGTATGAAGAAATTTTATAGGATTGTTGTCTTAAGAAAAGTGTCAATACTGTCATATCATACATCTCTTTAACAATATCATGCCATTCACCAACAGATTGAGGATCTTTCTTGAGCCATTTCATTGTCATTGCCTTTTTACTCATTGTTAGCAGTGCATTAAGGAGATATGTATCTTTTTTTTGTTGCTATTTTTGAAGACTAAATTTCCAGGTACATACAGTAGTTTTAAAGTTACATTCTAGATTCAGTCCCATTAATTCATTAAGCCATTTCAATTGCTGATGGCTATTTATTTAAATCAAGTGTAGCAAATGCAATGATGCAGATAATGACAATTCCCTCTGGCCAGTCAGTGAGCTTCAGTTATTACATGTAAAATTTCAATATCTGGAAAATGTATCAGGTACTTTAGGTACTTTACACAGCGGAAAACCCCCAAAAGTGAGCAGTACCATGCAGTGGAAAAGTGCCATATGTGCTCTGGCTGTAGTGAACAGGTGCTGTGCATTAGGCCTGGTGTAAGACGACAGAGAACAGCAGTCGGACAAGGAGGTTTTGGCCCGCCAGGAGGGCATCAGCAAAGGTGCTACAACAGGAAACGTGTAATGGCGCCATTAAACTACACACAAACAAAAACACCTCACAAAAAAACTGCGCTGACATTTCAAACAGACGCCTGTCAAACTCACAAATCCACACACTCAAACTAGTTAATTATGGCCCTGCCATTCCTGAAGCGATCGTTTTGATGTGCATTGCAAACAGCAACTATTACAGGTTGTTAAACTGAACGAATGAGACTTTGACATTTGATCCAAAGCTCTGCATGCACAGCCAATGCTTCATTTAAAGGTAAATTTTTGAACCACTAAAAAAGATTGAACTGCTAAAACAATGAATGCATGTGGTCAAAATTAATTTGACACTTTCTATATTTATTTAGAACCGTTTAATCCACAAAAGGTTATTTATAATCTTTAATAGTGTCTTTTAATATAACCTCAAATTAAACTTGATGTAAATATAACTTTACAAGATTTATTTTGGGGTACATAAACTACAATTGTGACACTGAATGACATTTTAGTAGGTGACTTCTGTAAATTATTGTAAACATTAAACAGGACACATTCTCGTGAAAAATATAGCACTTTTATTGCTTTCATGCTTTAAGCCCTTTTTTGTCTTTGACCCAAACATATTACATAAAAAATACAAACATAATAAAGTTTGCAAGATTTATGATGTTAATCACTGTGGAAAGTCATTAACACAGTTTGTGAAAAGTGTCCACAAGAGCTTGGCAGGAAGCAGCAATATTTTTTTTGCGAGTCTTGGGTCATACAGACAACCACAGAATGACAAAAATGACAAACTTCATTGTTTGTAAAAAATAAAAAAAAATAAAAATACAAGTAAACCAAAAAATGTCTCTAGATGGATTCTTAAAAAAAATAAAGGTAGCAAAAGAATATTTTGCCAGTCATAGTTCTACAATGAGCTAAATATTTCTTGGTGTAAGTGTAATTTCGGCACCACCTTCATTATTCTTACAACTTTCTCCACTTAAGTGGAAGAAAATATGGCATGGATATTAAAGCTTCTTCATAGAATGGTAACACTTTATAATAATTACACACTATGAATCATCTATTAAGCATTAGCAAATAGTAAATTCATTATTTGTTAAATATTAACTCTACATTAACAGACGTTAGTAAGCGGTTTATAAATACAGCTACAAATGCTGTAATAATTGTATTTTCATACTTTGTCAATGATTAATTAAAAGTATTGCATTATTTACAAACTAGTTATTTTGGAATAGTTGGTGCTATTTTAAAATCAGAATCAGAATGCATAAGTAAATGATTAATAAACTATTCAAATTAACATTTACATATCTTATTATTCAGGCATATACAGTACTAATAGTCAGTTTGTATGTTAATACATGCTTTATTAAGTGAACTTCATCCAGTTTTGTGACCTAATCTAAAGTGAGGACTAATTATGTTTTATAAATCCTTTATAAATGACAAATAAAGGCTCAGTGATATTCTAAACAGGGAAAAAAATCATTTCTATTCATTTGAAGATAAACAAATGAAACTGTATCAAATGAAAAACAAATCTTTGCAATCCTAACTAAAATAAAATTACCATGCAGTTTAAACATCGCTAAATAACATTGAAATGTTGTATCATATTGTTAGTTTATTATACTGTTGTTGTTTTATCCAATTTTATGTTGTATTTTGACCCTCCTGTTATTCGACAATGTTTAAACTTTACAGTAATTTTACTTTTTAGATAAGATTGCAAAGATGTATTGTTCATTAAATACTGAGCCTTTAATTGTCATTTATTAGGGATTTATAAAGCAAAAATTCTCACTTTAGGTCAGAAAACTGGATGAAGTTGAGTTAATAAAGCATTTATTAACATACATAGTAACCATTACTATATGCCTGAATAATAAAATATATAAATGTTGATTTGAATAGTTTTTTTATTTATTTATTAAATATTTATTTGGTCTTTTTGCCTTTATTAGATAGGACACTATTGAGACAGGAAGCAAAGTTGGAGTGAGAGAGAGGGGGGCAGGGTGAGGGAAATGTCCTCGAGCCGGGATTCGATCTCAGGACGCCCTGACGTGCTACTGCACCATATGTCGGCGCGCTAACCACTAGGCTATTGCTAAAAACCACCCACTTCTCTTAAATACAAATGATTTGTAAATAATGCAATACTGAATATAGTAATAAACAATTAATAAGTAATAAAGTAAGAAAATACAGTCATTAAGCACATTATAAAATGTACTTATGTGAAGAATACAGCGTTTGTAGCTGTATTTATAAACTGATACTTAACATCTAATAATGTAGCGTTAATACTTAACAGATAATAATTGAACTATTTGCTAATGCTTAATAGATTATTCATAATGTGTAGTTATTATAAAGTGTTACCCATAGAATCATCAGTATGAATTAAGAATATTTATTTTAAAGACTGAAAAATACATCAATGGCTTCTGTCAATGAACACATGCCACGTTGATGGGCCGCGTGTGGCAGCACTTACAGACTGAGGAGAACAGCAGGGGGTAGCAGTGTCTGGTCCACACTCTCTGCATTGCTGTTTTTATAGGCAGTGTCTGTAATTTAGGGGTGCACAGGTTCCTGGGAGAGCGCTAAACCAGATGTGCGGTGCTGTGAGGCGGTGGTGGCAGAGCCTGGCTCAGGCCGTCCCGTCGACCCGGTGGGACGGGGAACGCTGGGCTGGAAGAGGTGCTTCTAATTGAGGATCTGGCCTGATATACGGCTTTATAATTACAGGCGCTCTCTACACACTTACAAAAGAGCCAATTATATTAGGCATCTGCTCTGATGTTTTTATTGGGATGCCAGAAAAAAGAATTAGGAATGTGCTATCCCCATGTTCCTTCTCTTGATTTAATTTCTGCTTGGGGATCAATGTGAAATACATCTCCTGTGCAATTAATGAAATGCAACTACTCATATACAGTAATTGCATTTTTAAAAAGAAGTAGTATGTCCTATTTCATCATTTTTGTAATATAATTATGCTACTTGATTGGAAGTGAAGTGGGAAATGGAAGTTTTGTACTCTTCAATGGTTGTACACAATCAAAAAAAAAAAAAAAAACCTTTAGTTTAAGTACCAATTCTCACTATTAACTAGTGGCTTACCTTCCTATTATTAAGACATTAGCTGTTTATTAGTACTTATAAAGTAAATATTCTGCAAGATCTTATTCTGCATCCCTTATCCTACCCGATAACTAATCCCAAATACCTTAATAACTATTAATAAGTAGCAAATTAGGAGATTATTCAGGCAAAAGTTACTAACAGTGAGAATTGTACCTTAAAGTAAAAAGTGACCAAAGTGATTTCAGGCTTTTTATAAATTTATATTTACACTTAAATGTATGTAAATCCCCGGCCCCCAAAGGAAAAAAAAAAAAAGGCAAGCCTATACTACACTATGATTGGACTTTGTGGGTTCAACATTTCAATTTGTGATTCAGAGAGCCTTTAGGACATCAGGAGATACACACTGTAAACCACTGTAACTCAAACCATTTAAGAAAACTGATGGCAACAAACTATTTAAGTTCAAAAACTAATCCTAATGAGTACTGTGAACTTAATCCATTTGAGTAGACGAAGCAATTTGAGCACAGTAAAACCCAATAAATGAAGAACTCAAATCAACTGAGTACTGTAAAACCCAATAAGTTAAGGCAATCCAAACCGTTTGAGGAAACCGATTGCTACAAACCATTTGAGTTAAAAAAAATAAATAAAAAAATCTATATGAGTACTGTGAACTTACTCCATTTAAGTTGAAGAAATGAGGCACTTAATTAACTCATTACCTTTAACACTGAGTTCAAAACTCTTTTCAAACAAGTACTTTTAGTAAATTTGGAGTTAACTACACTCATTTCATTTGATAAAGTTGACTGTTGGGTTTTACAGTGCATGAATAGCATCCTCTTGCCATATAACAGCAAAAACATGCGTTGACACAAAAACTCTGCCAATGGTAGAGGAGTGTTGTGTCAAAAACGACAAGAAATCTCATCAATCCATAGCAGAGAAAGAGTTAATCGCCTACATATGCGCACCAGTCAAACATAATGTGAGAGAAATCAAGCATCTAGCATCACTTTCTGCCATGTATGTGTGATTACATTGGATTGAGTCGCAGTGTTGACAATCCTCCCTTCCTATACACCGAAAAACCTCTGACTCCCCAACAGCAATGCCTGTAGCCGGACAGCAGACGTTTGCTTTGGCAGCCGCTATTATCACGGGACCCTAAACTGTTCCCTGCTGGCAATGCCATACAAATGAGTTCAGCACTTGTTTTCCCTCTTTTTTCCATTCATAATCTTCGAGCATTCCTGTGTAAGCAACTCAATTAGAAACTGTGAACCTCTTTCGCTTCGACACAGAGTCAAGAAGCAGAGCTGAATTGAGCCATCGAGGTCTGTTCAACCTATTATCCTGCTGTTTCGGCTATCAGGCAGAGTCTGGCTGTGAGCCGGAGGCACTGGTGATTTATTTATCCACGTTTTCATCCATCCAGAGGGCCTTAGGCCAGCGTTTCCCATCTCCGCCATTGAGAATCATTGAGGGAGACTTCTCATAACATTGCATGCGTAATAGATTCACTCAAAGTACACAAACAGGAACGTGCCCATTGAGTAGAAGTCGTCTGGGTGTGATGGGGAAATGCGGCTGTGTTGTTTTTGGTGGCGACTGCGCTTTCAATCGGCGTGTCGCCCTGTCAGGCACAGACCATAATTAACATGTTAAGTGCACGGCATTGGCATGAACATGCACTTGGCACGGCACTGGAGCGTTTCAGCAAGACGTGCACTCATAGCTGACGCCGACTCCTTTCATTGTTTGCCGCTATTTGTTATTTTGGGGCCTGTTGGGGCAAATACCCTTGGCGTTCACATTGCTGGCAGGAGCAGTGATCCGCAGGAGTGAGTTACATGTATTTAAAGCTTTCTGGGTTTACAATTGAAGAAGGGCCGATGATCCGTCATTCATACGTCTTAAGAATTTGCTTTTACCTTCGTAAGTCAGGGATGACTGATGTGGGGTTACATACTAAGCATATTTAATGACGAGAGATTTGTTTTAAATACTGCTATCAGCACCACAAGTCTGCATGCAAGCTGAGCTGGTGAAAAATGTAAGCATTCAGCACACAAAATGTTAGCCAAAATAAATCAGAAATATTTATATACAATGTAAAACACTTAAAGTGCAAGTACAGATTATTTGTCATGCATGAACACATCTAAACTAGTAAAAAAACTAAATAGTAATGCACATATACATTTTATATACTCTATTATGTGTGCATATAAATATACACACACATACATATACATACGTGGTGGTGTAAAGTAACAAATTACAAATACTCAAACTACTGTAATTGAGTAGTTTTTCCTCAGGAATTGTACTTTACTAAGTAGTTTAAAAAATGTGCGCTTTTACTTTCCCTCGAGTACATTTTTAGAGCAGTATTGATACTTTTACCTCCACTACTTTCCTTCAACCTGCAGTCACGACTGTATTTTTTTCTTGTCTATGGGGATTAGAAAAATCAGTCCTGTGATTCATGTCCAATCAAATCACACACAGAGGGTAAATCGCATCATAATGAACTATCTCAAGACATGGACGATTTATAATTGCAGATTTATAAAAACTGTTTGGCAGAATTAAAAGTGTCCAAGAAGATGTCCAGAATCTGTACACACATTGATCCAGAGACTGTTTAGATGCATGTCACTGATGAGAAAATGAAGGATGTTTACTGTATGATGACCGAAATGGCATTAAACACCCAGCAGGCACAAGACGACAACATGACGTCACATTGACGTTGTACCCTAACGTCATGGGAACGCAGCATTTTGTTTGGAAATAAAAATCAGGTTGACATCTGAACTCAATGTCAGGCCAACGTCAATGTCCAATGTACAACGTAAAACCAACCAAATATCAACGCCTAATGATGTTATAGCTTGACATTGTGTGGATGTTACCACTATGACGTCTATGAGACGTTGGATTTTGGTTGCCATACCTGACGAATAAATATCAGTATTTGACGACAATAGTTGGTTTAAGATGTTGGCTCGACGTTGGATTTTGGTCACTTTCTAACACAACCTAAAATCAACCAAATATCAACGTCATTTGACGTCATTATTTGACATCAAAATGATGTTGTCGTTAGATGCTGGCTAGACATTGAATTTTGGTCACCTGACATCACAACCTAAATCTAACCTAATATTAACATATGATGTTGTGTGCCTGCTGGGTAATAACTAGATGCACTACAGAATGTTACGTTTACACACATCCACAAATTACATCTAAATGCATCAGTTTTTTACAGCGTAATACCCACTACTCACTACTCCTGAGTACTTTTGAAATGCCTACTTACTACTCAAACTTTGAGTATTTACATCAGATACTTTTACTCTACTTGCACTACACTTTTAGACAAGTAATGGTACTTTTACTTACTGTAAGTATGATTTTTCAGTACTCTTTCCACCATTGTACATACGCACATATACATTACATGAATAGACATATATACATACATTAAATATACTTAATATCCATCAGTATTTTACATATATTTAACATATATATTTTATATAAACATATATTTAAATAAAGACTAATTTAAATAAAAAAAATAGATGTTTTTAAGACCATTATGAATGAAATTTTAGACTTATACAGGGCTAAATGCTAAGGAATTTTTCAAATATCCCAGTTAGAGAAGATTTTCACTTGCCCTATCAAAAATTAATACATTTAATACTACAATAATAATAATAATAATTTTGTTAGAAATGTTTTTAATAAATTTTAAATATATCCATTTATAAAGCCTCTAATAATCTAAATAATCTAATAATAAAAAATATAGGTCAGGTTAGTATCCTCAGCAGTAAATAAATGGAGAATTGTAAGCAAATGTTTCTCTAAGGAAAATAATTAAATGCTGGTTTAAATTAAAAGTTAAAAGTTTTATTGAGATGGATTGTTGGTGATTGTATGGGTGTTAATGGCCAGAATGGAAAATGAAAATAATTAATGGAAAATTAAGACCTGTTAAGAAAAGATTTAAGACCTACAACACAATATTTCAGTCGAATTATGACTTTTTAAGGCCTAAAATTTACCATTTAAGATTTAGGACTTTTTAAGACCCCTCGGATACCCTGTAATATGAAATCAAAAAACATACAAATAAAACTATTCAAACTGTCCATTACTCTCAAAGTTATTCAATGCTAATAAAGTAACATTGCTTATGGGTGTATTTTAATGCAAATTGAAATGAAAATCCAGCGTTACACCTACTGTACATGAAAAGTCAAAGTGCTTATTTTGCCATACAGTCTATAACAACCTATTCAACGTTTCATGACTCCAGTTAACGTCTGGGTTTGACCCTGTAGTGTGTGTAAAACTGCCAAACGTCCAAATAAATTTACAGTTCTGCACATGTTGGCACTAATGACAAGTTGGACAGAATTTTCCATACGCACAGTTTTCATCTAATTCAACAACGATCCCCATTTACAGGAAAACCTGAACCTTCGCTCTCAGCTTATGGCAAATGGGAATCGTGAAGGTAAAAAACAAGAGGGCCACTTTGTGCAACGCTGAAACACTCACTCTTGTGGTGGGTCTCCTGAATTTATTACAACATAAATTGATTTTTAAATACGCATACGAATTTTATCGCTGTGCCATTCCAAGACAAACGCTAGACTCTGCGATGCATATTTATCAGGCCTTTGCTCTGCTGAAGGGCTCGCTTTATGCCACCGCTCCATGAGCTGACATGGGCCATCAATGAAAGCCCTGTGTCTGTGGGTTGGTGTGGAGAGCCGTGAACACCTGAGCGTCCAAACGGAGACCACATCAAGCCTGGCGGACGAGAAGGCCAAAGACACGCGTCGGGAAGGGAGAAAGCCCAGCGCTGTTGGGCTAACAAGCCTCACTACACAAACTGTGGGCAGTCGGGTCTGCGGCGGCCAACGTTTAGCGGTCAGAGATGCAGGAACTCTCATGGCCGACTCATTACGGTCGTAAAAATGCAGAGCTTTGTGTTTGATTAGCGATTGGAGGTAACTGGGACATGCAATGTGAAAGGGTGTGTGGTTTCAGGGCTCTAAGAGTTACTGTAGATCTTGTGGAGATTGAAAGAGGCATGATTTATTTTAGGGATACACTGATAAGGAAATTGTGGCTGATGATTATAATTCTTTATATTAGACAGATTTATATTTCATTATGTGTAAAAAAGTTGATAGTTATTTGAACTGACCAGGGCTATTTTCATTAACTAAAATGAAAACTATAAGGAAAATGTTTGAAGTTGCTGCATATTTATTTCCATAGCATTTTATACAACTACAGTACTGAATTTAGAGATGCACTGATATGATCATTTTGGTCTACATCAATAATATAATTCTTAGGGATGCACCGAAATGAAAATTCTGAGCCAAAACCAAAAATTATGGATGTACTTGGTTGAAAACCAAACCAAAAATGCTTTGCAATAATTACTTATTATTGAATTAAATACTTTCCCTGTGTTGGGTTGCAGCTGGAAGGGCATCCGCTGCGTAAAAACATGTGTTGGATAAGTTGGCGGTTCATTCTGCTGTGGTGACCCCAGATAAATAAAGGGACTAAGCCGAAAAGAGAATGAATGAATGAATTAATTAAATAATTAAATACACTTTTAAAAATGCTGGTCTGTGTTGGGTTAAATACAGGATAACCCAACAGTTGGCTTAAAAACTGTAATGTAAATTTAATGGAAAAAAGGTTTGACTATATTTGACCCAGTATTGGGTCATAACCCAGCATTTAAGTGTAATATAAAGTAATTTATACATTTAAAACCTTTAAAAAACTGAACTCAATAACTTAAATATACAGAAGAAAAAAAACACCACAAGATCAGGGAACAAATTAAGAGGCAACCTTTTACTATACATAATAACATTGAGGGCAGCACGATGGCGTAGTGGGTAGCACGATTGCCTCACAGCAAAAAAGTTGCTGGTTCGAGCCTCGGCTGGGTCAGTTGGCATTTCTGTGTAGAGTTTACATGTTCTCACCGTGTTCGCAAGGGTTTCCTCCGGGTGGTCCGGTTTCCCCCACAGTCCGAAGACATGCAGTAGAGGTGAATTGGGATGATAATAACATTAATATGTTTTTTCTGAGTCTGACTACAACTGAGTTTTTCTGAGTCTGATTTGTTTAAAACCTTAACGACAGAAGACAAACAAACACCAATGAAATAATTTACAATGAGAATTTTGAAGTTTTTTTCTCATTTATCCCTAATATCTGGCCCTTAAGAATTACTCTGGGTGGCTGAACTAAATCAAAGCAACAGTGTGTGCCAGCTTCATTATTAACAAATTAGTTCAAGCTGTTGAGGTTAACTAAAATCAAATCAATTCAGAAAGTTCGAAGAGCATGGATTTGTGGTACCAAGAGTTACTGTGGGTGGCTGGACTGCATCAAAGCAAGAGTGTGTGCCAGCTTGATTATTTACAATCACAGGTTTCCTGAGCAGACACCCTACTACTGACTTCCCCTTCATCCTCTCTCACAGTGTTACCCATTCACAACACCGTATTTCTCCTTCAAACTCTGGACGAGAGCCGAAAACCTGCTTGGCACCGGGAGACCTGCAACCTGCACGGCCTGGTTCACCCCTAAAAGATTACGCAACGACATGCAATCACCATCCTCTGGGCTTCTTTTAACAATGTCGCATTATTGAGCCAGGAGTAATCGGTACCCTACAAGATCAAGAACATACACCCGTCCATTACATGACTAATTGGATCACATTACAAAGAAGCAGGAGGGGGTACATAGCTACCATAACACATCTTTGAAAACAAAGAGCAGGGATGAAAGACCTGGCATTACAGGGAAGGTAAAAAATATATATATATATATACCGTATGTCTCCCACCAAACACTTTATTTCCCTTTTAAGGTGAGGTTAGAGGGAAGTCGAATGTTACTTATAATAACACATCACACCTGCAGCACAATCTGAATTAGAGGCCATAAGAGAAACGGCTCATAAATTGTTGAGATGGCTCATGTTTACAGACTCTTTCCATGTGAGTCATGTTTTATATACAGGTGAAGATTGAAAAACTATTCCCTTGATGTCAAAAGCTTGTAAACTACTAAGTATATATTGTTTATTTTTAAGTTAAGTGTAGTAAATGATTGGAACAGGGTTTTATTGTTAACTTAAAGCTAAAAAACATTATTATATATTTTTAATTATTATTATTAAAACAAATTATACTTAGAGGAAGCATACTGTATATATATATATATATATATATATATATATATATATATATATATATATATATATATATGTATGTATGTATGTATGTATGCATGTATGTATGTGTGTATGTATGTATGTATGTGAAAGGCAAATGTCTCTAGATTATGTTTATTTTACCAAAATAAAATATGATCATGCCTTGATTTTTTTAAATTATTTAATTAGTACAATAAGGTCTGAATTTGCATAGACAAAAGTCTTGCCACTTAACAGAAGTACTGTACAATATAAAATATAAAGTCATGATGCAGTGGAAAAAGAATGAATATTGTGTATGACTCCCATGAGCTTGGACGACTGCATCCACACATCTCTGCAATGACTCAAATAACTTATTAATAAAGTCATCTGGAATGGCAAAGAAAGCGTTCTTGCAGGACTCCCAGAGTTAATTAAGATTCTTTGGATTCATCTTCAATGCCTCTTCCTCCATCTTACCCCAGACATGCTCAATAATGTTCATGTCTGGTGACTGGGCTGGCCAATCCTGGAGCACCTTCACCTTCTTTGCTCTCAGGAACTTTGATGTGGAGGATTAAATATGAAAAGGAGCGCTATCCAGCTGAAGAATTTGCCCTCTCCTGTGGTTTACAATGTAATGGGCAGCACAAATGTCTTGATACCTCAGGCTGTTGATTTAGTCATCCACTCTGCAGATCTCTCATATGCCCCTATACTGAATGTAACCCCAAACGATGATTTTTTTCCTACACCAAACTTGACTGATTTCTATGAGAATCTTGGGTCCATGCGGGTTCCAATAGGTCTACTGCAGTATTTGTGATGATTGGGATGCAGTTCAACAGATGATTCATCTGAAAAATCTACCTTCTGCCAATTTTCCAAATGATCAACTAGAAGTCAAGTTATTATTTGTTGCTCTTACAGCTGGGATCGACATCAAGACTTTTGTCAGGTAGTGTATATTAATCCAAAATGTATATATTAAAATACATAAACACTTCAATCTAAATAAATTAAAAAATGTTAATTATATTTTAAGTCTGAAGTCACAACTACTGACATTAAACAGCACAAATAAGCAAAACAAGAAAAACAACAAATGGTTTATCATTCATTGGCTTATTTGTTTAACTCAAAAAGCAGATAGACCTGTGCAAAACCTCATTGGTTGAGCTAGAAGTTCACAAGTTGGCCCACTCAAACCAATATTTTGAAAACACCACAAAGCCACAGTGTTTACACTCTTAGAGAAGCAGCGGCCACAATAAAATAATAATAATGAAACTTAAAAAAGAGCCCTTCGGCATCAACAGGCTCATTAAACTAAAAGTCTCTAAATCACAACATTTCAATTGCATCTGTTACCTCATGTTAATGTAGCCAGACTGATTAAGGTCCAGCAAAACATTCAACAACAATATATGACTAACTAGTATAAAGGTTTCGCATTTTTTGGGCATTGCGACATTTCAAAAAAGACTGTGATTCAAGTACATTGTCCTTTCTAAAAGGTTCATTCATGGTCAGGGGTCGCCACAGCAAGATGAATGGCCAACTATTCCGGCATACATTTTACATAGTGGATGCCCTTCCAGCCACAACCCAGCACTAGGAAACACCCATACACTCTCATACACTAAGGCCAATTTTGTTTATAGCGCATGTCTTTGGTCTGTGGAGGAAACCAAAGCAACCAGAGCAAACCCAGGCAAACACAGGGACGACATGCAAACTTCACATAGAAATGCCAAATGGCCCAGCCGGGACTCAAACCAGCGACCTTCTTGCTGTGAGGCAACAGTGCTAACCCACTGTGCCGCCTCTGAAAGGTTTGCTACAATAGATATTAGCATAAACCTTGGATAAGCAACTAAGACACCAATTGACTGAAACTATTCCCCACAATAGTAATGCTCATTAGATTTGACAATATTCATTCATTCTTTTTCTTTTCGGCTTAGTCCCCTTATTAATCTGGGGTCGCCACAGCGGAATGAACCGCCAACTTATCCAGCATACGTTTTATGCAGCGGATGCCCTTCCAGCCGCAACCCATCACTGGGAAACCCATCATCCATACACTCTCATTCACACACATACACTATGGACAATTTTAGCTTACCTAATTCACCTATACGACATGTCTTTGGACTTGTGGGGGAAACTGGAGCACCCGGAGGAAACCCACACGAACACGGGGAGAACATGCAAACTCTACACAGAAACACCAACTGACCCAGGCGAGGCTCGAACCAGCAACCTTCTTGCTGTGAGGGGAACTTGCTACCCACTGCGGCACCGAATCGCCTATTTGACAATATTGTCGCAAACTTTTTTTTTATTTGTGACTACTGAACAAAAAGGTGATGTGTGCATACAGCATATTGGCTATACATCAGCATAGTACTGAGGGTGTGTAACTCACTGTCCACTGGGCTCATGTAGTCAGGAAGATGAGCGGCCGCAGCACCCGTCTGCATGAGTAGGTCTCCATAAGGGCTACGGTGGCTGGTGATGAGGTGATAGTACTCTGAAGGGTTTGCTCCAGGAGGCGGAGGGGGCAGGCCAAACAAACTGCGCTCCTTCAGGTGCTCATGGGTCACTGTTGGCACAGAGAAGAGGTTAGGATTTCAGGAGTCACAAGCTATGTTTCATCTAACATTTTGGATATGTGCATAAAACTGTTGATGGAAATACCAAGATGCGCATAAAGTTTGAAAATGCACATAAATTAAACGTATGCGCATAACTGAGTAGGATAAACTTTTCATCCAATAAGAAAAGATGCGCATAAACTACGATGGAAACACTTTTACCAAACAAATTCCAATATGCGCATTAAAAAAGGTCATGTGATTTTGTTGTAGCAGATCATGTGATGATAAAAATGTGTGTAAATGGACAAACCAGCAGGCTGAGCACATTGTAAAACATCTGAAATGTTGTTTTGGTCATGCTAAAACTCCTGAACCATTTCAGTATTAGTGTTATTATATTATTAATTACCTCGAGAACTGTCAAGTTCACTGTGTGTCGGCATCGTGTTCTGAGGCGCAAGTCATTTATTAAAGAAAAGATTCACACATCTTCTCCTACCGCAGCAAATTCTGTGGATTGAGGAAGTGAACGCTTTTGTTCTTTTTGACTTGTTGGATGGAAACGCTGCTTTATTCGCATTTCTTTTATTTCTTTTACTTCGCGTTTTTGGATGGAAACATTGCTTCAGACACACAGACAAAAGAAATTAATTATTAGAAATTAGTTCTTAACACTGTTGGGGGTAATGCATTACAAGTAACGCAAGTTACGTAATAATATTTATTACTTTTTAAAATTGTAACGCGAGTTACTTTTTTGTTTACTTAATTAGCTTTTAAAAAATAAATTGCTGAATTAAAATTAGTCTCGTTACCCTCACTCAATAAGAAAAAGTAACCCAAAAGTAACGTAATGCATTATTTACCATAAAAAGTAACTAAGCAATCCAACTAGTTACTTTTTTGAAGAGTAACTCAATATTGTAATGCACTACTTTCAAAAGTAACTTTACCCAACACTGGTTACTAAAACTATTACGCTAAAAAAAAAAATCTTCTTTCTGTTTAACAACACTTGGAAAATATATATAAAAAAAAAAAAAAAAAAAAAAAATTATATATATATATATATATATATATATATATATATATATATATATATATATATATATATATATATATATATATACACATACACACACACACAGTATATATCCAGTTTATAGACATCTAAAAATATAATAATAAATAAATTGCTGAATTAAAATTAGTTGTGTCTCATCCTGCACTCAATGAGAAATAAGAACTCAAAAGTAACATAACGCATTACTTACCATAAAAAGTAACTAAGCAATCCAACTAGTTACTTTTTTGGAGAGTAACTCAATATTGTAATGCACTACTTTCAAAAGTGACTTTACCCTAAACTGGTTATTAAATCTATTACGTTAAAAAAAATCTCGCTCCACGAAACGATACTTTTTTAAAATTTTAAAAAGAATAAAAATTTTGCAGGAGGGCTAATAATTTTGACTTCAACTAAATATATATATATATATATATATATATATATATATATATATATATATATATATTCAGTTTATAGACATCTAAAAGTATAAACGTTTTAAAAGTCTACCGCACTCCTTCCCACCAAGTTTCTTTCCTAAACTAAATTTGTTAACACATGAACCTAGTAAATCCCAATCCAAAGGTGTCAAACGCAATACATGCAAGCGATATATTTATTTTTCTTTCTGCCTGGGTCAGATAACCATTAGTGCCTCCTACGTTATTTCCTCTACACTCGCCCACGACCAAGAAATAACAGTGGTTCACGTCCATGTTGTTTAAGTTATGGGACGCTCAGGAGGGAGGAGGGTTTCACCTCATTCTTGCCTGCTTGGCTATTTATACCATAACAGCTCTATCAGGAACAATTAGGCCCCAGCGAGGTTAAAAAAGAACAGGCGTGTGTTTGTGCTGGATTCATGGCAGAACAAGGCCGTTTATTTTCTCCACGCTCGCCGGATCGTATAACTGCGTCCCTAGAGGGGCTCCGAGAGCGAGTGAGGAGGGGCACAGCTGAAAAGCCCTGCGGCGAAGGAGCGATGAAGGCAGATCAGCAGTCTGAACACTGCTTTGGGGCTGGGGACATCTTCACCAGTCTTAATCAAGCTATTCTTCATGGACCTTCTGGCAAATGGAGAGCTTGACTGACTTGTGCAAGAATGAGGCTCTGTCATGAAGTTAGCTGACCGTAAGATATGCGGATGCAAAAAATGTCCAGTTTATCCACCTGGGAAAATGATCACTCACATCAACCCTGCACTGTAAAAGTGATTGCTGCCTTACATTTTTTTTGTTGAATCAATAAATAAATAATAAATATAAATAATAATAAATATATTAAGTTAAACTTTCCATAACTTAAAAAAATGTAGTTGAAACCTGATTAACTTATTAAAGCAACATCAAAATATTTGTTGTCTTGACTTTTTGCCATTACATTTTTTACAATGCGTGTATTGTAATATACTCATTCATTTTCAAGTCACTTTAATTGCTTTGTTCACTCATATCAAACCTGCACTGTACATTTTTTTTTTACTGCCTTCAATTTTTATAGTTGAATCAAATAAATTTTTCAATTCATCTCAACTTACATCAATCAAACTGACTAAAGATATTAGGTTAAACTTTGTATACTAATTGTTTTTGTTGAAACCTGATTAATTTATTACAATAAGTTAAATCAGCATCAAAATATTTGTTGTCTTTACTTTTTGTCATAACATTTTCTACAGTGTGTATTGTAATATATTTATTTATGTTCACAAGTCACTTTAATTGCTTTATTCATACTTTTTTTCTGTTTGTCTCATGATATAATTTTCTGTGATCTTTATTTTACTGGTTATTATTATTATATCTATTTATGTCTTATATGTGTGGGATCTATATCTCCGACAATTCCATCCTTCTGGTTTCACCTCTGAATTTGTAATATACTACACCTCTGTTATTCCTTTGGACTGTGTTCTTTGAATTGTACGCTTTTATCAGGAAAACAAACTAAATGCTGTTGCTTTTTTAAATGTCTAGATTACAGAGCATCTTGAATACGGTTTGTGTGAATGTGCAACTGAAGTCAATTCTGTCTGTTTGCATTCAGGGTTTGAAATGACCTTTTTCAGGCTATACTATTTTTTTATTTATTTACCAGCCATTCAGAACTTCTACTAGTCAAAAGAAATAATATAAATAATAAAGAAGAAGAAGAAGAATTAACTAGATTGCAGAATCACACCACTATGCACATTTAAACTTTTCTCATCATTTACTCACATTCGGGTCACTGTAAACTTGTACGAATTTCTTTCTTCTGTTGAACAAAAAACAAGATATTCTGAAGAAAAAACAGCCACTGACTCTAATGATACTAGAAACAATCATACTATGGAAGTCAATGGCTGATTTTTTTCTAATATTCATTATTAGAATATCTTCCTTTGTTTTCAACAAAAGAAATCACTTGTTTAGAGTGGTGAAAGATGGCAGTATTTTCATTTTTGGGTAAACGGTATCTTTAACTTCATTTATTTTTGTGTAAATTACAGCTATCCCTCACACACCAAAATGATTTTTTTTATTGGATGGGCTGTTAGCTTGAATCACATCACTATGCACTAGGCATGGGAAGATAACCAGTTTCAAGGTTTACCGTGGTTTGAAACTCAAAGTTTTAAAACCACCAGAGTTTTCTGTTATACTGTTCCTAAGGTAAATGTAAGGTTTTTTGTTTGTTTGTTTTTTTTACATGTTTTTCACAACTATTTGATTTAGTTTTTTAGGACAACAGTATCTCTTGCAGTATCTCTTGACATTTAAAAAGAACTTATTTTGGTAAATGCAGTAATAATCACAATACCGTGATACTGTAAAACCTGAGCTATTATTATCCAAGGTTGTCATATCGTCAGAATCTTATTCCGCCCCATGCCTACTATGCACATTCAAAATTTCTTCACCCTCACATTCAAGTGGTTGCAAACTTGTATTAACTTCTTTCTTCTGTTGAACACAAAACAAGATATTCTGAAGAATAAACAAAAATAGCCACTGACAGGCATAGTATGAAACAAATCATACTATTGAAGTCAATGGCTGTTTTTTATTTATTCTAACATTCATTCGTATATCTTCCGATGTTTTTAACAAAATAAAAAACTCAAACATGTTTGGAAAAAGTGGAGAATGATGGTAGGATTTTCATTTTTGGGTAAACAGTATCTTTAACATCATTCATTTTGCTGTAAATTACAGATATACCTCACACACACACCAAAATGAATGTTTATTGGATGGGTTGTTAGCTTGTAAAGTGATCAGATGTTTCCTCACAAAAGTCAATGTAACGAATTGAACCAAAGCCTCTTCTTCCATTGACATCAATTCCAAAAAGTCAATTTGCTCTCCCTCAAAATGCATTCAATAAAATAATGAAAATGCCCCAAAATATCATGTCTTGATGACAATTACACTAGCCAAGCATTTAATTCTTTGATGATTACATTCTGGTTGACTGTATGATGGTAAATGTTTTTCGTTAAACTCCACAATTTTGCCTGTGCATAGCAATTAAGACGCTAGGACACTTTTTTGTCTTGACAGGTTGGAAGTTTGTGGCCTATTAACTGTATCCTCAGGCTTCAAATGAAACCAATAACACACAGCATGTGTCCAGACAAACAAACAGAACAAATGGAACGCACTGTACTAGGATGTCTGTACATCTAATTAATAGAACACCAAAAATATAAATCATTAAATATTGAATCAACAAAACCTAAAGTGACAGACAATTTCATCTGTCAGATCTTAATTAATCAAGAAACTATGTATACAAGTGAAGAGCAGAGATAAAGAGTTGTTTAGTAGGTCTCGGTCAAACATCAGGGCTTTGTGTGTAAAAAACAAAACAAAAAAAAAATCGAGTCTGGTGTTAAACTATTATCGTATTAAAAGGATAGTTCACCCCAAAAATGAACATTTCTTCACCAAATAGTATACCAATACCAATAATATTAAGCGTTTTTGAATTTATTTCATCTGTTGAACACAATACAAGATATTCTAAAGAATGATGGAAGTCAATGGCTGCGGTTTTCCAAGTATCTTCTTTTGTCTTCAACCGAAAAAGGTTTGAAAGACTAAATGATGACAGAATTTTCAGTTTTGGTCCCTTTCATGACTCAACTACAGGACTGACATGTATATTCTGCTGGTGTGTTAACATTCCCTTGAGTTACACAGAATTTTGGTGCAAAACATTGAATTAATCCCCTGCACGTCTTTTACGTGACACCTTTTACAGTGTAGGTGAAGAAGACAGGAAAAAAGTTTTTTTTAGTTCTTATTTTGGCCTGTGTTCTTCCATTATCTCTACTTCTATTCAATACACAGTCTTTTCCACATTGCTTATTTAAGTGTGAAAGCAGAGCCATTAGTGTTAAGAGATTGTGCTGGGTGACTTATCTCTGGTTTGGGCTGCTTGTTCTAAACGGTAACAATCACGAGAAGACCAGGATTTTGGCAAGAGAGATAATGCTAGGGACAATGTTTTCTTTCCCACTATCATCCATTTACAAACTCAGGCATACATAGAGGTCTACATAAATGTTTTAGCTTGCTAAGTGTGCAATAAAGGGGGGTTTGTGAAGCAGCAGAATCATTTGTATTTTTTCTTCTTGACCAATGTTTGTATTATTCCTCCAATACTGTATAGACCATTTTGAGAGATGTAAACAAAAACAATGGCCACAATGTATTTTCTGTTTTACATTTTTAATTTCTATAGCTTCCGAGAATCCAAAAAGAGCCACATATTGATAAATAACATCATGATAGCTGTTTTAGCATTAAGTTATGATTCAGTTGCCTCTTGTTACAGTTATGAAATAGTTTGATAACAAGCAGGAATTGTTTATGGGTTAATGACATGAATACATTGAAATGCTCTATACACTCCCACAGATAAATAAATAAATAAATAAATAAAAACACTGTCCGGTTTTACAGGGAGTGATTTGAAACTGCTCTTGGATTTGTCCTGCATGGCTTTAGGATACCATACATATGTTTCCAGTAAGCCATGGTGTAGAAATACCCAGGTTGTCCTGTCTGGAAGTTATGATTTACTCGCCCTCATGTAATTCTGAATCAGGGTAACTTTCTTTTATCTTTCAAACCCAAACGAAGACGTTAGACATGATGTTCAATTGATAAAAATGAAAGCAAATGGCTCCCATTGGTTGACAAGCACTATAATCACCGAAAACAGACAATATAATTATTGTAAATGTGCTTTGTTTTTATCTTTTAACTACTTGGATTATACTGTACTTCATTTTCATATTTTATTACAAGACTTTGGGATACTGAATTAAAAATCATGGGATCATGCATGTTTCTATGCAAACACATTTACTAAATATATGTGTTTGATTGAACAACATAAAAAAAAAAATATTTAGTAAATGTGTTTCCATACAAGGTATCTTATCATCCAACCACATCATTTGATAGAATCACCTACATATTTTTGGCAGCAGTTTATCAGAAAGTAACAATTTTGTTCTCTTTAACACACTGGGTCAAAGAGGTGCATTGTTGGTAAATGTTTTATGGCAATTTTGCGCATAAGATCAGTTCGCATCTTTGGATGGAATAAGCTACAGTATACAGTAGATCATTTTTGTAGTGCTTCAGTCAATTTTTGGTCACTATTCACATACAGAATCAAGAAATGTAAACACTCTGCTAAATAATCTTTTTTTTTTTTTTTGGTGTTGTTGTTTTTAAATAATAATAAAGTAAAAATAAAATACAAATAATACATGAGGGTTAATAAATGAAAATATTTATTTATAGCTAAATAAAGGTTTGGGATCAGCAAAAAAGTTTTGGTTGCATTTAATTGATCACAATACACAAAAATAATCATTTCTGAATTATTAAAACAACCTTTTTCTATTTTAACATATATTTAGATAAAAGGTATTGCCGAGTTATTTATTATTAAATTTCTTTTACAAGATTCTTTGAGGAAGAAAACATAAAACGATAAAGAACAGAATTTAACTGAGAATTTGTTTTGTAACATTTATTCAATTTTATTCAATCAAACCTTGCGCCTCCACACCAACCTGTTGAAGACACCGATTGACTGAAACTTCTCCCCACAATAGTAAAGTTCATTAGATTTGACAATAATCTTGCAAATTCAAATTTTTACCCCTCATTAGCTTTATTTCCATCCAAAGACACAAATTAAATTTATGCGCAAAACTAGAATATAGCATAAAAGACTGGCGCCAAATATCAAAAATAAAAACAAAATTTACTGAGATATGAGAAGCTGCATGAATCTTTTCTTTCATAAATTACTTGCGCCTTCTGTGTGGAGTTTGCATGTTCTCCCCGTGTTCGCGTGGGTTTCCTCCGGGTGCTCCGGTTTCCCCCACAGTCCAAAGACATGCGGTACAGGTGAATTGGGTAGACTAAATTGTCCGAAGTGTATGAGTGTGAAGGAGTGTGTATGGATGTTTCCCAGAGATGGGTTGCAGCTGGAAGGGCATCCGCTGCGTAGAACATGTGCTGGATAAAGGTTCATTCCGCTGTGGCAAACCCCGGATTAATAAAGGGACTAAGCCGAAAAGAAAATGAATGAATGAATGATAACTCTAATACTGAAATGGTTAAGGCGTTTTAGCATGACCAAAACAACATTTGAGATGCTTTACAATGTGATCAGTCTGCTGGTTTGTCCATTCACATGGATTTTTATCATCAAATAACAAAATCAATTTTTTTTTTTTAATATGCATACAGGAATTTTTTTCGGTAAAAGTGTTTCCATCAAAGTTTATGCACATTTTTTTATCGAATAAAAGTTTAACCTACTCAGTTATGCGCATAGTTATTGTCACATATTTACTTAATACTTAAAAAAATGAATTTCAATATTCTGACTTATTTAAATATTTCTTCCTATTAAAAAGACTAAAGATAGTCATGTTGCTAAAACTGGATTGCATTTTTTTACAAGATACTTTGATAAAGAAATAATAGAATGTTAAAGAACATAATTGAACTTTTGTTTAATAACATTTGATTAATTTAACGTGCCCTTTCATAAAGAAAAAGACAAGAAAGTGTATTTGTAAACAACAATAGCATCCATTGTTTACTCACATTCTGCAGGGCTCAGTCCTCGGGCCGCAGAGATCATGGAGAGCGTGGGGCTGCTGTGGACGGAGCGCAGGTAATGCTCCATGTGTGGATTGACATACGGGTGTGGAGGGTTGAAGGGGGATTCTCCAGTGGCTGCGGCGTGAGGCGACAGTCGGATCAGAGAGATATCAGAGATAACTGGACTGCCAGCTAATCCATGAGGTCTAGCGAAAGACAGAAAGAACACCTCAATTAGTTTTCTTGCACAAAGACGAGCTGACACATGGTTTAAGTGCTTAAGAGTAGCGTAATTAGGGACCCTCTGTCTTAATCCACGTCTGGAGGTCATGCAAAAAACACTTATCACAATCTTTCTCACCATCAATGACAGAGCTTAATTATTTCTCTTAAAACAAGCTCAGAATACGTTATTAAAGTCATTAGGAAATTAAAAATGATCATTTACTTTACTTTCTTAATGCATATTCCTGATTTTATGGTGTGCGATTCATTGACTTTCCTTTTTAAGATGACATCACAAATCCTTATTACTTTTCCAACCAACCTTCCTTGCAGTTTCCTGGCTGGCTTCTGGAATGCAACACCTACATTTTTTGCCAGTCAACCAGTTTTTGATGGATAAAATCAAAATCTCACCTTATTTCTTTTTTTACTCATTGAATATCTAGTTTCACTTAACTTCACAGTAAAACTAAGAATTGGATCATAAAATTTTCCAGTGAAATCCTACAATCTACACTGTGAAAACATTTAACTTTTGTCTTGCTTTTATTCTAAATGCTTAAACATTCATCAATTAAAATGTTTACCTATGTAGCAAAAAGAAAATAGATTTGAAAAATTATTTATATAACAAATAAGATAATTTTGCATAAAAAGTACATATTTAAGCATTTGGTGTTGTAATTTTAGTTAAAACAAGATTTTGAAAATCTTAATATCGTATAATTTTGCTTTTCTAGTAAATTTATATGGATAATATGAATATATATTATTATTTTTTCATCTAAATTCTATTTTTCCAGTGTTACAGATTTTTCAATAGGATTCTTCCTTTGGGTTTAGGTGTTAAACTTTGGGTTTATGTTTTATAAATTAAAAAATACATGCATTCTGATGATAAGCACCTACATTTTTTGCCATTCAACCAATTTCTGATAGATAAAATCAAATCTCAACTTATTATTTTTATTTTCATTAAATATCCAGTTTCACTTAACTTCACAGTAAAATTTGGATCATAAAATTGTCTGGTGGAATTCTACAATCAACATTGCAAAAACATTGTTTTTTTTACCTTGCTTTTATTTTAATATGTTTAAACATTCTTAAAATAGAATGTTTAGCGTTGTAGCAAAATAATAGATTTGAATAATTATTTATATAAAAATAAGATTTGTTTTTCAGTGCATATTATATAACTCATGTTGACATATTAACTTATTATTGCTTTTCTTGGTTTAAGCATTTGTTATTGCATTTATGACTAAAACAAGATTTTGAATATTGAAAATTATATAATTTTGCTTGTCTAGTAAATAATAATAATAAAAAAAATCTTCTATGTGAAGCTGCTTTGACCCAATCCACTTTGCAAAAGCCCTATAGAAATAAAGGTGAATTGAATTGAATTGAATATGGTTAATATGGATATATATATATATATATATATATATATATATATATATATATATATATATATATATATATATATATATATATATATATATATATATATATATATATATATATATATATATATATATAATTATCTTTTTAATTCTTTTCGATAGGATTCTTTCTGTGGGAAATAAATGCATTTTGTTGATAAAAAATATTTTCTTTTCTTTATTGTAACTGTAACACCCACATTTGTTTTGGCATCCAATCAATTTGTTTGATGAATAAAATAAAATCTCACCTTATTATTTTTATTTTTTATTCTCTTGTTAAATATCCAGTTTCACTTCACAGTAAAATTTGGATTATAAAATTGTCTAGTGGAATTCTGCAATATAGACTGTAAAAACATCGTTGTCTTGCTTTATTTAAAATGTTTAAACATTATTCAAATAAAATGTTTTTTTACAGTGCATATTATATAACTTTAATTGAATTGCCTCATTGGTAAATTGTTGTTTTTCTTGACTTAAGCATTTGTTGTTATATTTAAGTTTAAAACAAGATTCTGAAGATATTAATATCATATAATTTTGCATGTCTAGTAAATTTATAACATGGATATATATTAGGGCTGCACAATATATCGTTTGATGCATCGATATCGCAATGTGTCTATCAGCAGAAGTCATGTCGCAGGATTAGATTATTTATTAAAGATTAAAAGAAAAAGATATTCTTCAAGATAATTTTTTAATATAATAATAATTTACATAATGATGACCATGTTTTTTATGCTGATGGTTCAATTTCTGTACTTGAATACTGTTAGAAACCCCAGAAAACCATAAAGCACTCTTTAATTTACTTTTATTTTTGCTCTGTCATATTTATATATGCTTGTAATTTATTATATTTTATGCAGACGCACTGCATAGAAAAAGCCTTGATCATCCCAGTCAACCTAAATGAATAAAATCTTTCCAAATAGAGATATTCAAATCATCCGGTGAAATTATAAAACAAAATATTGCAATGTCATTTTTTTCCAATATTATGCAGCCCTAATATATTATTATTTTTTTAATTCAAAAACTATTTTTTTCAGTGTTACCGATTCTTTCTTTGGGTTTAGGTTTTTAACTTTGCATTTATGATGGATTATGTTTCATAAATTAAGAATGAAATGCTTTATGACTATAAAAAATATTTTATTTCCCTTAATATAACTCTGACACATGCTAAAACGTAGCAAGCTGCTGGTGAACAATTTGAGGTTCAGCTCAGGTGCAGTTGGCAACAGGTCCATGTGGACCGGGTTCAGCTGTCAAAACGTTACAGTGAAACTGATCACAATTTTTTCTTTTTCTTCACGTCTCCCAAACCCAGACAAGCTGCTCCTCCCTTCACGCCTGAGGTAGAGAACAAGTCGAGACTGAGAGTGCTGTAGTACACGGTTAGTTGTAATGTCTGTGTAGGACGGACGCCTCTGAAGACACACAAGCCTGAAGTGTTATGATGAGACCATTTCTCAGTCACTGTTTGAAGAAGCTGATGTGTAGAACAAGATAGTGGGGCAGAAGTTCACAGATAGCCCACAGGTCATGCTGAGGATATAAATGTGTCACGTCTTGGCAGGTACCTGCACTATCCACACTCCGGTCCAAAAAAACACCAGCCAGGAGGCAGCCGTAACTCTAACATTTCCTGAAAATAGAGCTCACAGTCTGATCTTCTGGAACAAGAGGACTTTAAAGAGATGTCTGTGTGTGAGTTCTTCAACTACATAATAGAGCGCAGCGGTTAATCTAAATGAGGAGGGCAAGATCAGAATGTGATGAATCCTACATGTATGAATTAGGCTGAAAAAGGAAAAATTACATCATTTGGTGTTCCTCCTCAAAACTGACCAGCCTTTTTAATAGCTTGTAATCACTTATTATGCTATATTATTACCAAATATCGGTTAATCTTTTAAGTCAACATGTTTTTTTTAAGCACAGCTTTTGTATTTCTTTTTGGAACCGATTGTGATCTGACCTCAGTTTTTCAATTAAAAGTGTAAAATCAAGCCAGTTCATCTAAAAACAAACATAAATCAGACACTTGTAACAAAATGTGAAATAAAGATGTGATAAAAACATTGAATTCAATCTTTGGCATCATAAAGCAATCTGGAATTCCTGATTTTGATTGGTCAATCTCACCACCCATTGGTGGTTGTTGTTTTTTGGGTCACACTTTATTTTGAAGGTCCATTTGTTGAATTTAAGTTACATTGCATCTACATGCCAACTAATTCTCATTAGATTATAAGTAGACTGTTAGGTTGGGGTTAGGGTCAGTGTAAGATGACATACAGTGTACTTGCAAAGTTTCTTATAGTCAGTTAAATGTCTGTTTAGCAGCAGTATCAACAGATATTAAGCAGACAATCTACTAATACTCAAATGGGCCATCAAAATAAAGTGTTACCGTTTTTTTATAACAAATTGTAAAAACTGATAACACCGGCTTATCGGGGTAAGTAAAGTTAGAGGTTCATAACCGCAAGAAACTGCCAATAAAATTAGACTGAAATTACTATTTTGCATCTGATTATTTAGCTCAGATTATTTAATTATTTCGATTACTTTATTTATGTATCATGTAGCAGAAAAATGTGGGGTAATGTACATCCTTCTGACTGTTGCTAAGATAAACCCCTTCAGGATTATAGACCATTCTAATTTGCAACAGAAATATACTGTTTATACACTATATTTGTGGGCTAGCCATTTTTGACCACACTATAAAAATAATATCATGTTTTGTAATTCTATTTAATTTTTTTCCCATTTATATATGCTTTTGAATTCCATTATGGGACCTTGATCTTTCCTCCAACAACTTTTAACTTTGAAAATAGGACTGGGTCTATAGACAATGCCATCGTCCATCACAGATGGCCGATAAACATCACAATGCTGAGCTGGCATTGTGATCCTCCGCCTCGCCCCTGTCGCAGCAGCAACCTGCTCGCGAAAAATACACACACAGGCCCCATTAACACTAATACGTCTTAGTTTTAAAATGGCATTTTAGAACGAAAACAATCGACGTACACACTGGCGTTTCACCTAGCATTTCTGAAAAGATCTCCATCCACACTATACCACTGAAAACGCACATCACGTGACCACACACACACTCTGGCATATGCTGCAGCATATGCGCACATCTGAGCTCCAGGCAGTCAGCGGGTGCTTTGAGCACAAACCCCCAGAGAGCAGTGCACGTAGGACAGTTTATCAAGGATGTACCGCTGGATTGTGTCTAGTTGTTAAACGTGATATTTAATTCATCTTGTCTTTATCTAATGACTCTTCTGTCTTTTGAATCCATCAGGTAACGTGTCACAGCATCAGTACACCGCTTAAAACTTTTGCTTTCACGCTTTTTGTACTTAATCATTTAAGCGAAAACCTCAGATACTATTGGTTGGTTCCTGCTGGTTGTGCACCTTTTTTACTAACCAAGTTTGTCGACGTCATTGTAATGATACAGACCACTCTGCCTATTCAAGCCAGAGTCCTGCAGAAAAAGTGATTTACAGGTGGTAATTTGTGTGTAACCTCTCTTTATTTATTTATGATTTGGTTATGGGTAAAACAAAGACCATGCGGGTCAGGTAGTTGAAACGGTAGGCTACAAATAATTAATTCGTTATGAATTAATTAGTTATTCATAAATAATTAATTCACCGCCGCCTATGACGACGATGCCATTGTCCATCGTGATGTTTCACATTAGACATCGTACGATGGCAAATTGGTCAGCATCACCCAACCCTACTTGAAAAGTAAATTTTTTAACATTTTTAATAGTTTAAAGTGATATATTGTCTGGGTTGTGTTTTATATTATGGTACAAAAACCTTGTAATGATGTACTGCCTATTTTACATATTTATTTCTCTATATATTATATCTTACATTATTTAAAAAGTCAATTTGTTAAACTGCAGAGTTGAATATTCAGCATCAAAAGTCGACAGAGCAGAGATTAAGGTACCACAATGCAATTCACAATTGTAATTACTGTAAATGGTCTATTTTACTGTTTATTTTAACTAAAAACTGTTAATTAACAGATTTTTATTTACAAGGCAGGGACACAACACGTATAACAAGATGGAAAAAGGACGAAAATTATCTAGATAACCAGAACATTAAGCAACCATTCATTCAAAAATTCCCTAAGAATGAAACCCATTGGCACTGTTCTTGCCATGCTCTACAAGTATATGGACCCTCACACCAAATTACTTCTGATTGGCTAATGCTGTGATTGACTATCATGAAGAATCCCATTGAGCGCTTTTGTTTCACTTGAGTCCCTAAATGGAGTGCTCTTGAACACATAGAGGACGTCAGACAGTGTTAAATAAAGCAGACCCGTCTGTGTCCCCGTGTGCTTCACTTTCCATTGGGAGAGGAAATGACCATGCGAATGAATCAGAGCCTGCGTTCCACAAGGGTGTGTTTTGCACAAATTGCGGGGGGATGGTTGCTTCTTCTGGAGATTTGATGGCAAGCAGGCTACAACTATTGCTACACATTCATTTTGTCTAGACTGTAGTCAACAGAGAAGAAAAAGAAAAAAAAGGTCTTGCCTGAATGAAAGTGGGATGTTTCTTTTATGAGAGTGTGTGCTATTTAGATTTGTTTGACGTGTGAATGGAGAGGATTACAGATTGCCTCCATCAAAATGTATTTAGTTGGGTGCCAAATACTTAAAAGTAACAGTTCTGTCATCATCTACTCACCCTCATGTTTCTCCAAACCAAGGAAATGTTTAGCAGAAAGTTTGAACGCAAACAAAAAGTAAACGGTGCCTAGGGACTATCAAGATGTAAGAATGAGAAAAAACACAACAAAGTTATCATAAAAGTTATTAAATAACTTTTTAAGTGCTCTGGGTGAGGAACAGAGAGATCGATATAGATTATATATATATATATATATATATATATATATATATATATATATATATATATATATATATATATATATATATATATATATATATATATACATACATCAAACTACATTGCATTTTAATGATGACATACAAAATTGGCTAATTGTGTGTTTTGTACACAATTAAGGTGCCCATTTAGTTTTCTTGGAAAGATTTTGTGGCGAAATGCCAATAGGAACCAGAATATTTGGATATAAGTAGGGCCAGACAGAATCTGTGAACATTTTTTTTGCTATTTCTGCATAGAATTTTGTAAAAAATCTGCAGATTTACGCGGGAGTATCATCGTAACTTAAAAAATCCAATTAGATCCACTTATTTAATAAACAAAGCAAGTCTCTCATATAATATACAGTGGTCCCTCGTTCATCGCGGGAGTTATGTTCTAAAAATAAACCGCAATAGGTAAAATCTGTGAAGTAGCAGCTTTATTTTATACTATTATTATAGATGTTTTAAGGCTGTAAAACCTCTCACTACACACTTTATACACTTTTCTCAGACAGAAACTAACATTTTCACATTTTCTGTCTTGTTTAAACACTCTCAAAGTTCAAACTTTCATAGAAAAAAAATCCAGAATTACAGAATGAAACCAAAGATCAAAACCGGTTGTCAGGCACAAACATTCATCGCTGTCAGCAAAAGGTTTATAAAGCTTTTTAGCTTTTGTGCGGATAATGTTGCCATCCAGTGTAATGTTCTTTTTTCTGAAGTCACTGATCCACAAAACTAGCAGACTCCATCCTTAAAGGCGGTCACACACACCGGACACACCATGCACATGACAGTTAGAAGCAACACACAACAGACGCACACATTTGCATGTGATTTAAAATAAAACAATTCAGATGGCACGGCAGAAATATGATCAGTGTCCTGAGTTGTAGCTGGTCAACAGCACCTGTGTGCTTATCTTGATATAAACCTATGTTTACAATTCTAAAATGAATAGTGCTGCATGGCATAGCGCATCCAGTGTGCGACAGTTACAACCCGTTTTGCATCCTTAGCTTAGCTTACAATAGCTTGTAACCTCGCATTATGATATTATTACCAAATTATTGGTTTTAATCTTTTTTTAGTCAGTTTTTTTTTTCTCTAAGCACAGCTTTTGTATTTCTTTTTGGAACATTGATCTTGTGATCTGACCTTGTGATCTAATAGTTTTACCATTAAAAGTGTAAATTTAAGCCAGTTCACCTAAAAATCAGGCACATCAACTCAAAACCTATGACTAATCGGTTCCAAAAACAAAAATATAAAACCTGTAACAACTGAAATAAAGATGTGATAAAAAGATTGAATCTACTATTTGGCATCATAATGAGGCTCTCTGAAATTCTATTCACTGTTTTTTTTCTGATAACAAATTGTAAAAACTGATAACAATTGCTTTTGTAAGTAAAAATCAGTGGTTCATAATTGCAAGAAACTGTCTTTAGGGTTTGGTGAGCCAATAAAATTGGACTAAAATTTATATTTTTCATTCAATTATTTATCGATTAGTTATGTACTGTATCATGTAGCAGGAAAACATGGGATAATGTACATCCTCCTGACTCTTATTGCAAAATAAACCCCTTCGTAGTTTTACAAAACCGTTCCACTTCACAAGAGAAATGTATATACACTTTTGTAGTCCTGAGTTGTAGCTGGGCACCAGCGCTGGTGTGCGTACCTTGATATAAACCTATGTTAACCTATGTTAACAATTATAAAATGCAATGTCGCTACATAGCGTAGCGTATCCCCTTTACGATGGTCTTTCTGCAGAAAGTTACAACCCTTTTTGGATCCTTGTTGGAACTCACACTGTTAGCGATTAAAGATTTATGTTAATTTGGCAAGCTGAACGCAAGCTGTACTGTACATAAGACATAGAAAAGACTGATTGACAATAATCTACAGCCAATCAGGATGCATTAAAAAAAAAAATCTGTGAAACCGTGAGGTCGCAAAAGGTGAACTGCGTTATAGAGAAGGACCACTATATATACTAAATGACAGAAAAAAAATACTTTATAAACAGTATTGCAAATAAATCACATAAACATTTTTATATTAGTCAATAATATTAATTAAATTAATTTAAACAGAATAAATATAAATTTACACATTTAAACAAGTAAATAAATAAACTTTACGGAAATCTGCAGATTTTTGTGCATCCAGATTTCGTGAGGGCCTAAAGTTCCCAATACACTGGGAGATATTCCTCATTTTCAAGATGGTATTTTACAGTAAATGAAGACTAAAAACAGAAGAACTAACTTTAAATTAATTTAGATTTTTAAAATATAGTTTTTATAGTGCTTTTTTGTAATATTTGTGTTTGGGGTTTCAATTTTATTGTATTCATCCATGCATTTAAACATTCTCCTTTTTGCGTTGCACTAAAGAAAGAAAATCCTACAGGTTTACAGCGAGTAAATATGATGACAGAATTTGAAATTGTTGCTTTAATGCATGCATTTTTCCAGAAAACAGCTCAAATGTTTATTGTACCTTTAATGAGATCTGTGAGCAAGGCCTACAGTGACTATCTGAACGGCGGGTATCAGATGCATTATGCTTGGCACGGTCTGGCTTCATCTCAGTCTCCCTCATTTATACCATCTCTGTTCGCAGGCCAACCTGCACCCAGCCTGAGTCGTGCTCAGTTTCCAGTAAACGCCTGCAGACTACCAGGCTTGTCCTGTTGCCAACTTTCTGCCATCAGCCTCCTTGAAAGGATAGCCATAAAGACGTCTCTGTTCTTGAGGAGCTGAAAGAAAACAGACTCGCCATACACAAACCACCAAACCCTCTCCCCCATTTGTAGAAAGGGAGGGGGGGACTGCTTGGCGCAAATGCCTTAAAATTAATATTCGCCTGCAAAAGTGCTATGATTTTGTAAACTGCCAGGAAAGACGTGTTATCTGTATGTGACCATAAGCATATGTTTTTTGTTGTCCTCATGGCCAGTGAAGAAGTATAAGAACAGATGGTACAGAAAATGTCATAAATGTTTGCCATAATTGCGACAGTCATTTTTAAGGTCCCAAAGCGAGATATAACATACAGTTCAAGTCAAATTTATTTGAAATTTATTTTTTTTTCTTCTTTAAATATTTCCCAAATGATGTTTACCAGAGCAAGAAAATTTTCACAGTATTTCCTATAATATTTTTTCTTCTGGAGAAAGTCTTATTTGTGCTATTTCGGCTAGAAAAAAAAAGTTTTAGGTGATTAAAAAACAATTTAAGGTCAATATTATTAGCCCCTTAAGCAATATTTGATTAGAATTGTCAACAGAACACACCATCATTATACAATGACTTGCCTAATTACCCTAAAGTCTGATTTATACTTCCGCGTCAAGCGCATGCATATGGTCCGGCGCAGTCGCATACCATTTGCCGTGGCTGTCGATGCGTAACGCAAGCTCTGTGATTGGTCAGCTTGCTAGCTGTGACGAGTGTGGACAGTGCTGAGAGCCGCGAACCCGATAAAGCGAGTGTTTACAAGTGTCGAGTCCTGTGAAAGAACTCCAGATAGAAACTTTTGTTTTGTGTTTACCTTATGATTAAAGTTGTTGGTTCCCGCCTCTGATTGAGTGAGTTTTAGCTACTTGTACATTAACCCTGTAACTGCCCCACCAAGAAAAACATTTTTGGATTGGATTTCTTAACTCATAATGTCGCTAGTTAACACGCTCAATGCATTTTTTTTTCAACACAACCATTTGGTATTTTAGAAATTATGGGATGATATGTCGGTTTATGGTAAAAGTACCGGAATTAATACATATACTATGAAAATCAGAAAAATATTAAGTGTAAGACCAATTTATTTTTTTAAAAATTATCAAAATAAAACTTATTTTAATACAAAATCATCTTTATTTTTTGAAGTATGGCATAAAATATTTCACATTCTCATTTAACATTCATGGCTTTCTTGTTTTTTTTTTTTTTTACAATAAAACCAAATTCAAGTGTAGTAGTACAACAGAATTATGTTAGATTTTTTTTTTGTAAACCAACAATGCTGTGTAGTGTAAACCATTATTTAAAACCATCATTCTTTAAATTACTTTAACAGTCATTATTTAAAACAGTAAAAACATGGTCAACCATTGGTTAGAGCAGGCAGTTAAGGGTTAAGGTAGCATTTAGAATAAATTAAACACCATAAAGAAACTCGACACAGAGGAACATAAAAACCTACTGCCAGCTAGCGTTTTGGAAGTGCAGAAGTATAAATGCACGACTACGTGCAAAGCATGTGCCGTGGGTCACGCCGATCACTCGACACAGAAGTATAAATCAGCCTTAACTTGCCTAGTTAACCTAATAAGTCTTTAAATGTCACTTTAAGCTGAATACTGATGTCTTGAAAAAATATCTAGTCAAATATTATTTACTGTCACCATGGCAAAGATAAAATAAATCTGTGATTAGAAATGAAATGATTCATGTGTTGAAAAAAATCTTCTCTCCGTTAAACAGAAATTGGGGCTAATAATTTTGACTTCAACTGTAGGTAATTCTGAAAAAAAAAAAAAAAAAAAACTCCTGCAGTCGGTTGAGCTTAAATGTTCATGTTGAAATACATTCATGCTGACTTTAGACATACGGTCATTATGAATTCTCACATAATTAAAAAGATTTGCAGTGATATTTACAGTGGTTTTGAAGTCTTTCCCGCCATATTTGAAAAACTATGGGAAAGTATGTCAACAACATTAAATCTTAAATACACGTAAACACATATTAACCCGGTTTTGGGTACATTCCCACATTTCTCAGACAGTCCAAATCAACAAGACAGCACGTCAACGCATAAATAAATCAGGGAAAGTGTTCTGGGTGTTTGAACCCTCAATGATAAGCCATTATTTACAACATTACCTGTCAGAGGACAAGAAAAAACGTGGGCCCCTACTGACAAGAATGATAACTGAGGTCTTGTTGTTACGCCCTTTCTCTGACAAGACGGTGCTTGAACGGTTAAAGAGACTTTAGTCATAGACAGGGTATGTCATGGCACATTTAAAGAGCTTCTTCTAAATAGCTACCTGTCATTTTAGCAGTTTTCATTCGAAGCACCATGGGTGGTACCTGTCCATAGTAACACAATAACTGTCTCTATCTGACATTCTTTTAGTGTCTGTGTTATTAGAAAAAAGTGTCGGTGACTGATCTAGTAATGAGAAATTAACATTGTATCATGGAGTTGTTGTTACTGCTTTACAAAATTCATCGGCAATGAACAGAAATGGTTTACATATTGTTATGGCTACAATACTTTGTTTGCAAGTTTTCTTTTCCCCAACCATTTCATTGCACACCGAAAATTACGGGTTGTTTCAACTGGAATCTGGATTATTATTATTTGTTTATTTATTTTTATTAACTCTTTACCCAGTGGATGAGTTTGTTCATATTTGAACCAAAGTTGTGTTGAAACAACTCAGCAATTTTAACTGCATGTTATTGTCAATATCTAATAAATTTAGTTATGTAAATTTCTAGCAATCACACTGTAAAAAAGGCAAAATCCTTACAATTTAGGGTAAACAAAACTGCCAGCTGTGGTTGACAGAGATTTGCTGTTAAGAGTATGGTAGAAACCATAAAAGAAATGTCTAGATTTTACAGTAATTTACCGTATTTTATTAGTTTATTGTGCTATAATGTCTACACATTATAACTTTGTAGGGGTGTCAAAATTAATTGTTTCTTCAGTGCACCGCGATGTAGACGCGGGCGATTTGGTATCGGTTCAGTAATAATCATAACCGGTTACTGTGTACTGACGTCATTTATCTCATATGTGCTATGTCGCCGTAGCTTACTATGGTGAGGCGAGCGCGAGTGTTTACAACCCTCCAACTACTTAAAAACGCAGAAGCTGTGCACAATTTCACTGCGTGTGTGTTTGCTGGACAGTCTTTCACTGACACTTACAGTAGAAGCCCCTTCACTGCGATTGAGAGAATGAAAGTAAACTCCATTTCTCTCTCTCTCCCTGTGGCCCGTTTGACCTGCTGGCGTGATTTTTCCTCTCCTCTCGACTGTTACAGCGATATTTCTGGATACAGACATGAGGGCACAAGTTTTCTCCACTGTGTCTATCATAGATCAGCTGTGATCGACGCTGCAGTGTTGCCAGATGTAGCTGACTGATTCCAGCCAAAAAACTATCCAAAACTCGCCTAAATGCCTATCCAAAACCGCCCAATCTGGCAAGACTGTACCCTTGCCGTTTATCAGTGTCACTCATCGGTGAACAGCGCCTGTAAAGTAAAATAAATTGTATGGAAAGCATCGTCAATGCACCGTGATGGACCGAGATATCGAACTGAACCGAATCGATGGCATAATCGTAACCGAACCAAACCGTGAGACCAGTGTAGGTTCACACCTCTATAACTTTGATACACAGACAAAAAATAACCATAAGAACACCACACATACTAATATATAGATGGTGCTCATTTCTAAACTCCATCATGGCAATGCACATCAAATTAAAATAAACGCAATAAACATTATTTATCAAAAAAAAAGACAATCATAAAACTCTAATATACATAACTGAAGAAAAAAATTAAGCATAGTACTGTCAACACAAAAGCCTAAAAAGTGACGTGTCAAATAATAGTGAGTCACCGTACATATTAAGTATTTTTACTGTAGCATTTTTTATTTATTTACCATTGAAATCATGGCCACTTTTGACAGTGCACAATAATCTGCCGATGTTCAAACAGAGCATCAAGAAGGGGGAAAATGTGATTCAAGTGGTAGATAGCAGATAGGCTGATCTGAACATTTCAGAATCTACTGAGTCACACGTTAACAAACAAACAAACAAAAAAAAACAACACTATTTGAAAAAGCTTGCATGGTCTGACGCATCTCTATTTTTGCTGTGACATTTGAATGGCAGGCTCAGAATTTTGTGCAAGCAACATGAAAGCATGGATCCATTCTGCCTTGTATCAACAGTTCATGCTTTTGCTGGTGGTATAATCATGGTGTGAGATATTTTCCTGGCACAATTTGAGCCCTTTGGCACCAACTGAGCATGAGCACTTGTGACGACCCATGTCTCTGAACAAGGACAATGTAACATGTAAGTTGCTCACTTTTAGCTAAGACGGAAGAGTCAGACAAAACTTTCTCATGTATAGTATTGAAGTTACATCTCATTCATAATAGTGCGCTGTGATTGGATCGAACCCAGTTGTTCTCATGAATTATTGCATAGAAACGTTGAAAACCCTGGCAACCATTCACCATTCAGAATTAGTGCATTTACTGAGACGTTGCTTTGAAATTTCTTTTTAAACCAGAAGAACGAATTTGCTTTAAACAACGCAAAACTAACCCATTTTCACTTGGGAGTGATTTATATTTGTCCTAATGTTGTTTTTGGCAATGCGGTACATATACAGATGTTGCCTTTAGAAATGCGCGTCTCAGGGAACAGAATGCCATGACTAGCCGCGGTTAGCCGCAGCACTCAGGAAATACATTAGCAGTAGGAGGCAGCCGAGCTTCATTCTCAGCAGTGGCCAGTTCTGAAAGTGTAGGACTCGATCCCCGCAGGTGTATGTTTCTCCATGGAAGATATTTCGTATTTAAATTCCAAGGAGAGTTTGACAGCAAGCCATGGCTAGCCCTAGCACAAAATAAGGCAAGCCGTGGTAAAAAACACGCATTTTTAATGGCCAGTTCATATGTACAGTTGAAGTCAGTTATTAGGCCTCCTGAATTATTAGCTCCCCTGTATATTTTGTCTTTTGGCTACTAATTTTGACTTCAACTGCATCTGTCAACATTTCAAAAAATGTGTTTTAAGGTTTCGTGACCCTTTAAACAACACAGCATACTTAATTATTGTTGATTTTCATGTACATAATAGTCAACCCAGATTGTGCCTTTAAACATTGAGCACACTTTTTGTGCATATTTTGATCAAACATGCTTTTTTTCCAGTTACTGCAGAAATATCCAGAATATGCATATTCCCTAGTGACCCCAGAGCGAATATCAGCATGACATATCTTAATATTGCTTCTAGTCAGGTGCTCTGATTTAGATGAATCACTTCTTATCCCACAGAGACTGCAGCTAACTACCAGCCGTGGGAACCTTTTCCAAACTCTATGCATGCTCCCCGGTCGCTTGCATTTGGTGCAGTATTACTGAATGTTCATGCATTAGCACCAAAATGCAAACCTTAAGAAAAAAGCACGAGTGTCAAGTCTAATTTACTATTACATTAACCAAAAGAATATGTGCAAAGTTCTTTCTCACTGTATAGAAAGACTAATTAGAACGAACAACTTCTGTTAGTACAGTGGTCTGAAAAAACAAAACAAAAAACGTGTGGTTCTCCATAGCAATGCAATGCAATCTGAAACCATTTTTTCCCAAAAAGAAAAATGCATGCTGCTGAGTGAAGAAAGGGAGGATGTGTTTTTCTCATTCACTCTGCTGTCAGTGAGATTCCCAGAAAGGAAAGCTAGAATCTGCTAATTGCTCTGTTTACATGCTGAAATACTCTACAAACATTTAGACATTCATCTTCAAGCTTTGTCAACTGGCTTCTATTTATGCGCTTGGGGAGAGAATTGATTGCTGTGGAAGTTTTTTTTTTGGCGCATTTCTACATATTTGAACTGACAGAAACCATTGGTTTAATTTACAGGTTACAAAGCATCACGTTTACCAGTGTTTTAAACAGTTTAATAGATAAAGTTTCAACTAAGTAACTTACACTCAATAAATGACTTTTGCTGCCTGTTCAAACCACTTATTTAAAAAGAGCTGAAACTAGGGATGTAACGATTCACCTGACTCACGATTCACGATACTAATCTCACAATTCAGTCACGATTTTTGAAAAAAAAATATGAGACAAATTTAAGGTGAACACGAGCCCTTTCATTGGTCACACTTTGTTTTGATGGGTCTGTTTGTTGAATTTAACTTACATTGCAACTAATTCTTACTAGATTATAAGTAGACTGTTAGGGTTAGTGTAAGTTGACATGAACTTGCAAAGTTTTTATAGTCAGTTAAATGTCTGTTGAGGGAGCAGTATCAACAGATATTAAGCAGACAATCTACTAATACTCTAATGGACCATCAAAATAAAGTGTTATCCTATACAGAGCTAACATGGAGTTTATCTCAATTGTTTTTTACAAAATAAAATCTTTCCTGCAATAAGTAAATTGGAATTTTTAAACAAAACTCCAAATAAAAAAGTGAATAATACAAACTGCTGTAAATAAGACTCTTTAATGTAAACAATGATAAACAATAAAACCCTGACTGTGCTGGGATTTTACATTTTTTAAAAGAAATATCAGCATATCTATGTTTTCTGGCATAAGCTGAGGTCTTTGCACATTTACAATGGCCCCTGCTGAAAAACAAACAATTTCACTGGGGACTGAGATGGCTGGTGTGGAGAAGAAAGCCTTTCCTAAACCAGAGAGCAGTGTGTACAGAGGTGGTCAATAGGCCCTCTGCTCCAGGGGACTGGCCACTGGCATAAAACACTGATTATAACATATGATATAATAAGCAAATTATTTAAATATGCATAAACTAAATTGAAAAAGCAAGGGTAAAAATGAACAATCTAACACCTGGATGTTTGACAGCACAGCATTCTCTTTCAGTCTGAAAAACATCTTCACACTTTCGCTATGAAAACACTAATGTGCTGTGCGATATCCGTAGCACTCGTCGGAGCAAGCGGAGCTGCCAATCCTCCGTTCAGCATGATTTGGCCTATAAATAGCTTTTTGTGCATAGACATTTGCCGCACCACCTCTTGCTCGCCGCTAATGTGCCAGTAAAGCGAGTTTGCACCTGTAAACAGCGCCCCCTCTGTTCAAAACATGCATCACGATTTGTTCAGCATTTGTACGTATTTGAACAGTCACATATTTTAATCAATTTTCAACCAACTCACGGTGAATCGTTACATTCCTAGCAGAAACGACTCAATTCTTAATTTTTTAGAGGGGAAAACTTAATTGTTTTATGTTCAATCCACTTAAATTTGTTAAAATAATTAAGTTAGCTTAATTGATTTGTGTTGGGACAACCTAAAGGAATTGTGTGGAATCCAGCATTTTTTAGAGTGTACTTCTATCTTACATCTTCTTTGCTGCAGTTGTGGTGTGAGTCAGTGAATGAGTCATTGTACTTGAATGAATCAGTTAAATCATGAAGGAATCAGTGACTCAGCTGTATGGTGATTTAGATTCACTGCCAATTCGAAACTGCAACATGAGTACTGAATAACCCCATGTAGGCCATGTCAGTCAGCATTGCCAATTATTTCAATGTAAGGAAGGCTAAACTTTGCTCAAAATCTCGGTAAATGTCACTAGATGACATCATATGCAAATTTGCCTTTACCTAACGTACCCAGAGAACTTGGGTTCAAAAGTCCCTAGATTTGTCTCAATTCTGAAAAGTGGCTAAATCTACCAACAAAGTCGCTAAGATACTAATGTCAGAAGGTTATTTATTAGGAATCAATTGCGTAGCATGTTCACAAACAGCCTCCCCCAGGTCCTAATGCCTACACTGTGGCATGATTGATTCACATGGGGGCGCTGTAAGACTTAGATGTTTTCATCTTTTTAATTTATTGTTATGAATATCTCTTTTAAGGAACAACGCCTACATTCGCAAGTGTAATTCATATTTATTGTAAAAAGCTATACCACTTACGTAGAATAAAAACCACAAACCTGACTTGTCCAGTTAAAAAAAACTAAACAAAACAGCTTATTGGATCTTGACAAAAATCCAATATAGTGTCCATCCTTAAGTAGAACAAAAATTTTAATATTTCAGTCATCATGAAGTGTTATGAATCAGGCTGGTAGAGGATGTGTGGACAGTTAGAGAGGCCAAAAAATCTCCAAGGATCACAGCTGAGAATTACAGAAGTTTGGTTGGTCTCTTGGGGTTAGAAAGTCTCTAAAATCTTACATCCCTGCCGTAACCTTAAACCATTTAAAAGGGTTTAGAGAAAAAAAGTCTCTACCCTCTCCAGAAACAAACTCAAGCATCTTTAGTTTATTTAATAATATTTCTGATTAAAAAGATATTAAACAGTAACCTTTTTTTCTCCATCACCTTCTTTGCTCATTTTTTTTTCATGAGGTGCCAATATAAGTGGCGATGAAAAATGTCTACACTAAATTGGAACACCTATGTATGTGCCATGAATCATTCTATAGGATCTCTTAATCAAACCCTTGCTTTAAGACAACACTGTGCTTAATTTGCTGTGCATCATACATGTAATTAGGAGAGTTGGGTGCAGGCAGTGAAAAGGACAGCTAAATCAAGGTCTTGATGAATTAGTGGGCCTCTGTCAAGGCCAAGTCACATTAATCAAAGGAGCCAGAGAACTGAGAGAGAAGGCAGGATTTCTCCTCTTCTGACTGTTTCTGCTCGTGTGATAAATTGATCCAGTGTCGCTGGGCTCAAAGTATGTATTTCCATCCAATCTCTGAATTTTAAAATGCAAATGCACTGATTGGTTCCCCAGTTAAATATATGCATATATGAACTAACTATCTATGCCATATCATTTATATTTTGTATTGAATTTATTTCAGTTGTAGTTGTTATTAGTGAATCAAGTTACAGATAAATGTTTTTTTTTCTTTAAGAAATATTTCTATTTCAAGTTCACATTTATTTTAAATTAAACAAAATATATATTTAATAAAAATGGCATTGACAAAGGTATTGCTGTATTTTGTAAATTGTTCTGTATTTATATGTTATGGAATAGGCTTTTTTCTTTATTTATTTTGAACTGGATTTTGAGTTTGTAATAAATAAAGTTTATATATATATATATATATATATATATATATATACAGTATATAAATATATATAAACTTTATTTTTACATATATATATATAAAACTTACAATTCAAAATTTACAGTTCTTCTGCTAGGTTTTTCACTAATTAAATGTAAATAGAAGACAGTCATATTTTTGTATCATTGGTAAATGAATACAGTTTTTATTAATTGTTTTAATGAGTTTTACTTTTCATAATGTAACTTTTTTTAAATAGTATTTGTCATCTTGATAGTTTTTATTGACATTTTTAAAGTTAAAAAAATGTTTTCTATTTGTTAGCTGATGTTTAATTAGTGTAGATAATTAATTTCAGATAACATTTATCGAAAAAAATAAATAAAACTAAATTAAATAATAAAATGATTACTTAAAATTGATTGACTTGATTGATTGATTTAGCTGGTTTGAATAAGTTCATCCAAAAATAAAAACATACACATGGGGCGGACTTAGTGATTTCAGGGCCCTTCCAGGTATGGAGCCCAAGCATTGAAACTAGATTTTTTTGTAAATAAACTGCATGTAAAAATATATTTTAGGTGGAACATTTATCTTCTTAATGTAAAAATAAATAATAAATTCACAAATAAAAAAACAAGTTCACAAACTAAGCCATATTTGTGATTAGACTTTAATATTTGCATGTGCAGCATGAAAGGAATGTTCCACTATTCATAGGTGCCACCCGATGCCCGATACACCCCATTCACTCACATTCAAGTTGCCCTAATCCTATGAGCTTCTTTTTTTGAACACAAACAAAAAAAAGAGACTTTCATAGTGGGAAAATATATATACTATAACCGTTCACCAGCATTCTTTTGTTCTAGAGTGAACAATCCATATAATTTTTTTTTTCTCCTTTATTATTGTTTCCAGGTTTAAGCATCACAACCAGCCAAAACTGTTTCAGTTTTGATCCGACTTACAGATGCTGTCCAAAACTATGAAATATTACAAGAACGAGAGATGCTAACATTGTGTCAGCTTTGTTTTAAACAGCTGTTTTGTGTGTGATATTGAATTATTGGCATTTGTTTTTCTCTCTCTCTCTATGCTCTCCATGTGTTGCACATCTTTCAGACAGAAGAAAAACACTGACCAAATACTCTTTTAACTGAAGATAAGTCAACAGGACCTGATTTATAATAATAATTCCATCAGTGCAGACAAAGGAAAATGAATGTGGAAGCGCCTGATAAACTCACCCATGCATGGGGTGAAGAGGGTGCGGCTCGTAGTGGTACCTTCCTTCATGATGCCGCATGTCGATCGGGATTGGAGTGTGGAAGGTGGAGAACAGATGAGGGGCTGTGGAAGTGAGAGAAAAACAAAAAAAATGTAAGGACAAAAGCTAAAATACAACACAAGAGGGCATCAAATTCGGAAGTTAAAAAAAATCTATAAATTAAAACAAAATAAAAAATAAAAATTGAGGCTGAATACTGAAATAAAAGAAAACAAGAGTAAAGCAGATTTATACAATAAGGGAAATATTAACTTTGTGTTTTATTTCAGTTATCTATTATTTTTAATGAAACAAAATGAAATTATTAAATAATTATTCTACAAAAACGTGTTTGGTATTCAGTTTCTATATTTTAATATAAGAAAAGCAAGTGTTAATTTAGTAAAATAAAACAGATTGTTAGATTTTATTTCTAAAATAGTTTATTTAAAGAAAATAAAATGATCAGAAGGAATTTAAATGAAATCAAATTAAATTACAAAACAATTATTAAACAAAAAAGTGCTTTGTATTCAATTTTATATTTTAATTAAACTATTGTGATATTTAAGTAAAATACAATAAATAAAATAAATAAAATAAATAGACAAAAAACTAAACAAAAAACAAAACAAAACAAAATAAAACAAAAATAAAATAAGTGAGACTGAATGGAGATCAGAAATAAACAACATGTATGACAGAAGTGAGGCTGATTTATAAAATAAAAAATTGTTAGATGTTTCTAAAATATTTTATTTAAAGAATATTAAATGACCAGAAGGAATTTAAATAAAATAAAATGAAATTACAATTATTATAAAACAATTATTCTACAAAAAAAAAAAAAAAAAATTGCTTGCTCTGCAAATGTCTGTTTTAATATAACTATAAGTCAATGTTAATTTAGTACTGTTAAGATGATATTCATTTTTCTTATAATTAAAAATAATTAATTTATAATTTTTGTCCCCCATTTTCATTTCTACGTTAAACTTTTTCTAAATTGTGACATGTTTTGTCAATCAATGTTATCAATCAATGTAATCAATTTTGTAATCAATTTTGTCAATCAATGTTATTTTAACTTCATTTATTGCATCAAATTAAACAGAGAAATTGAGAACTGTTTCTAAGCCAAAACAATTTTGAGGTTAAGCATTTATTTTAAGTAACAAAAAACCTTTACGATGTTAGTTTTTAGCCAAAATAAAAATATCTAACAAAAACAGCTGATGTAAAACTACAGAAAAGGGGGAATAAAGCGTCTTGGAAGACATTTTTGTTCAAAACTCAAATTCAAATGTTCAAATATTTCACAAAGTGCTTTGAATTTTAAGCCTATTATTAGAAAGCAGTGTTGTCAGCTTAGCAATGTGCTAATGCTAAACTAGCATGGGACGCAGCGGTCAATTTACTAGATGTAAAAAACGGAGCCACAGTCTGGCCCTCTCATCTCCAGGATAATTGAAAACTTACAGACGGCTCCTCAATATTAGCAGTCTTCCATCTGCAACGAGTGGATTCTCATGATGAGTTTTTATTTGTCTGGGCTAAAAAAAGAGGGCCAAAACACGCTCTTCCTGTCGTAAAAAGGTTGATTGCTTTAAGGAGGTCTTGTTAAAAACCAACATGCTTTCATTAATGACTGGAACCTACTCGAGGTGGTGGTTATAGATCTTTTGAGTAAGCACTAAACAGACTACACTGTCTGCTTCTTAAACGCAGATCATTACTATTTGCTCTTAATGAGCTCCTGAGGTTATTTTCGCATGGACTCATCATCTCATCATCTTCTGTGCCCTTTCCTGGCCTGTATTAAAATTCCTGGGCATCACAGGCAGGCACAGTGAGTCAGGCGTTTACCGTAGTGTATATGCCATAGGCATATTGAAATTAATGCAATCCTCATCCATAACAGAGATCTTTTCTAAAATGTAGTTAAAATTCCACATGCATTATAATAAGGTCACACTATATTTTGATGGTCCGTTTGTTACATTGCATCAACATGCCAACTAATTCTCATTAGATTATAAGTAGACTGTTAGGTTGAGGTTAGGGTTAGTGTAAGTTGACATGTACTTGCAAAGTTTCTTATAGTCAGTTAAATGTCTGTTGAAGGAGCAGTATCAGCAGATATTAAGCAGACAGTCTACTAATAATCAAATGGACCATCAAAATAAAGTGTTACCTATAATAATGCACTTCAGAACTTAAATAACTAAAGCAAATCCTTTCAATTAACCTGTTTTTAAGATAAAAATCTGAACATATAAGTAAATAATATTATTGAACTAATCAATCGATCAAAATATAATTCAGTTCGTTACAAACAACATGATCGAATGTTTTTAATTTAAAGCTAATCAAATGTCTTTCATTCAGAACAAATATTGTTTTCATATTAGTTCAGCATGTTACAGTATTAATGAAAAAAGGCTTTGTACTTCCCTCATATCTATGTAAAATAATCAACACAGACTGTACAACTGACCATTTAAACTGCGCAGTGTTACCTTTTTGTGTTCGTTAGACAGCAGGCAGTGATGTCAAGTTAGCAATGTTATGAAAAATTGAGCTAATGCAAGATGCTTATTGCAGATTTTGGTATTATAATGCAGACACAACTTAAAATGCACTATTTTTTATACAAATGAGATTAAGAAGGCTTACAAAAGAATAAATAGGTTCACTTTCATGTGTATACTCAATAAAAAACAAACATTGTGGCATTTTAAAATGAAAAATTGGGTGCCTGCAAGATGCATAGGCATGATGGCAGATTTTTGCTATTATAACGCAGAAACTACACTGTAAAACCCAACAGTCAACTTTATCAAATGAAATGAGTGTAGGTAACTCAAAATTTACTGAGTTATTTCTACTTATTTAAAAAGGGTTTTGAACTCCATGCTGAAGGTAATGAGTTCATTAAATACCTCATTACTTTAACTTAATGGAGTAAGTTCAAAGTACTCATATTGATTAGTTTTTAACTCAAATAGTTGCAGTCGGTTTCCTTAAATGGTTTGAGTTGCCTTTTACAGTACTCTGTTGGTTTGAGTTCTCTTAATTCATTGGGTTTTACTGTCCTCAAATTGCTTCGTTTACTCAAATGGATTAAGTTCACAGTACCCATTTTGAACTAAATGGTTTGTTGCAATCGATTTCCTCAAATGGTTTATGTTACCTTAACATATTGGGTTTTACAGTGTACTTAGAAACACACAATTATTTTAAGATTCAAGATGTAATTGCAATGCATAATGGGTTCACTTTCATAGATCCCACAAGAAAAATAAAACTTTGACTTTTTAAAATAAAAAAGTCACAAAGTGCATGCTTCACAAAAATGAAACTAACTCTGCGTAAAGGCTGATTTATACTTCTGCGTCAAGCGTATGCGTATGATCCAGCACAGTGGTCGCATACCCTTCGCAGAGGCTGATGCCGATGCTGACCTCTCAAAAATTGTAACTAACTATACGTCGCAACGACGCGTAGAGCAAGCTCTGGGATTGGTCGGCTTGGAAGATGTGACGAATGTGGACAGTGATGAGAGCTAGGCAGGCGCCGTGGGTCACGCCGATCACTCAACGTAGAAGTATAAATCAGCTTTAATGGTCATATGACCAGGACTTGACGAATCAGGGAAGAATACGCAGTCAACCAATCAGAGAATGAATACTGCAATACACATCTTTGTTTTCAAAAAGTCTGTGTTTTGGTTCACCGACATCAGAGTTTACAAACTAAAACTTGATCTGCAGCTTTTCCAAAAGTGTCAGTTGTTAATTGTTTAAAACTCTGGAGCAGTGTGGATGCCAGGTGTAACTAAAGTTGTGTGCTTTAAAACAAAAAAACACACGAAACGTGGCCTCGAGCTTGATCTGAGAGCAGAGATCATGGGGGTGAAGTCAGTCCTCTGATGATTATCTGTACCTGTAGGAGCTGAGGGTGGATGAGGGGCTGCAGGGGCCTCTGAGGGGCCCATCAGGAGGAGCTCAGTGTGAGTCAGCATTCCAGAGCTGCCACTTTCACTCCCATCATCACCCTGACGCTCAAGCATGCACTTTTCTCATTAACACAGAGGAATGTGGCCCGAAAATATGGGGTCAATTCACTAAAAATCTTGTGGCACGTTAGCGGACAATATTTTAGGGCAAATACTTGTACCTCACTCATCTGCGAGTTTATGGAAGTTATGCTTATGGATTATGCACGGATTTTTAACACACCACAACGAAACCGACCGAGGCGATAACAGTCAACGTTTTGTGCTTTTGACTATATGTATGCCTTTTAGATCATAAATATATTTTTAAGCTTTATATAGGTGTTGTTTGTATAAAATATAGTATCAAAACAGGAAAACTATATGTACATGTACATACGTACGTAAATTATGTTTTTACATTACAGATTATCTGCCTTAAATAGAAAATAGAGTTTCCCAAATTAAATATTAGTATCAGAATTATTAAATTCCATATAAAAGGGCAATAATAACTTTAATTTATGCATTTGAATGAATCAAATAAATTATGAATCAAATAAATAATAATAAAAAATGACAAATATTCACGTTATTATCTTATTATATACAAATAAATATTAACTACACAAAATGTGTGGTTCAATTAATACGTTTAATATTCAAATATTATGTATCTAAAAATGATAACATATTTCATAAGTATTCATAACACAAATACTTTCACAAACATAAGAAAAAACTATTTTACATATTAAATAATCAAAATAGGCTGTGTCAGCTCACCTATTCTTTTTACACATTTTACAAATAAATGTTCACGTAAGCATTCACAGAATTTTATTTTTAAATATTCCGATGACACAGCCATACTAAGTTTACTTTATGAGAATGATGATATTAGTGTTATCTACCAGTCAGAAATAAGCTGGTTTGTTGATTGGTGTGATAAAAATAAGCTAAAAATAAATACTAAGAAAACTGAAGCGATGGTATTTGACTCAAAGTGTCCATCGTCAAGTGGTTGTACACGACCACTCAGTCAGAGACCTATAAGTACTTGGGTATTTACAGTGATAGTTATTTTACATGGAAAACACACGTAGAGTGGGTTTGCTCTCATTTACACCAGAGATTGTAATTTTTTACAGAGGTTACGTTTTTTTGGAGTTATCAAGAAGCTTATGATGCTGTTTTATACAGCTGTTCTTGAAAGCATTGTTAGATATGGGATCACGGTGTGGTTTGGCAACCTATCTGTATAGTGTAAATCTAAGTTGATGCATCTCTTAAAGACAGAATGGACAATTGTTGGGCATGATGAATATTTAAATCCTCAAGTTTTAAATGAGAATTGTGTCCTTAATCAGGTGGAAAGGATTCTGAATGATCAAACTCATTTTTTGTTTCCACATTATGAATTGCTTCCCTCTGGTAGGAGATATAGAGTCCCTAAGTGTAGGTTGAACCGATATAAGAGATCCTTTGTACCAGTTTCAGTGGGTTTACTTAACAAGAGTTCATCTTAATTAGCATTATAATTATTGTAACTACTGTATTTTGTATTGTTTTTATTGTTTGTTTTTCTGGAATGTCTGCAGCAACACGGTGATGCCAATAACAAATTCCCTGTCAAGGACAATAAAGTTTACAAAAAATAAATAAATAATAATAATAATAATTAGCTAAAATAATAGGCAAAATTGAACAAACAAACAAAAAAAACTATATATTAATGCACTTGCATTGGATTTAAATGTTGGCATTGTTATTTTTTTAATACATTTTTAAAAATAAATTGTAATAAATATATTTTTAATCAATTAAGCTATATAAAAACTATTTATACATGTTTAAACTGGGGTATATACAGTTAAAGTCAGAATTATTAGCCACCTAAATTATTAGCCTTCCCAAATATGGGTTGCACCTGGAAGGCCATCCGCTGCGTAAAAACGTGCTGGATAAGTTGGCGGTTCATTCCGCTGTGGCGACCCCGGATTAATAAAAGGGACTAAGCCTATAAAAGAAAATGAATGAATGAATTATTAGCCCCAATGTTTATTTTTTTTCCCCAATTTCTGTTTAACGGAGAGAAGATTTTTTCAACACAATTCTAAATGTAATCGTTTTAATAACTCATTTCTAATAACTGATTTATTTTATCTTTGCCATGATGACAGTAAATAATATTTGACTAGATATTTTTCAAGACACTTCTATACAGCTTAAAAGGGGGGCTAATAATTCTGACTTCAACTGTATACAGTATCTATAGTATAAATGAGCTCCCACAATAAGCCAATGTCTGAAAGGAAAGCTCACTGAAAGCGCAGCGCATGTTAATGCACTTAGTGAGCTTGCATTAGATGTGACTGTTGGCATTTCCAGTGGAATTTGTCCTGGAGAAATGATCAACTCTTCAAGCCCTTCATCACTGTCACAGCGGAAAGTGCAGCTGACAGGTAAGCAGTGGACTGATGGTGTAATGGCTCAACTCCATCTCAAATACTCACAATGACTGCATACTTTCAGCCTGGAGTAGTGTGCTTTTCCTTGCCAATGGGGTGGACTCCCTTTCCATGGCGAGTTGGACACCGAGAGGCATTTCTCAAATCCGGCTGTAGAGGCCAACGTAATGAGGGTTTATGTGGAGGAGAATGAGCATGCATATACATAACAAATCCACTGATGCTTTGGCCAAGTGTGCAGCGTGTCAGCACTTGAGTAAGCCTTTAGAAACCCACGGGATTCCTGTGTGTGCGTAAGATTGATGGGAACTGGTGCTGTAAAGCGTGGAGGATCATATACAGTACGAGCTGAAATGCTCAAGTTCCAGTTTTTCTCTCGGTGAGCTAATGCAGTGTTTCACTTTAAAGGGGTCGTGACATGCGAAATCAAAGTTGCCTTGATCTTTTGACAGACAAGAGGTCTTTGTTCTGTTAAAACATGCTGCAAGTTTCAATGCTTAAAATACTCTGCTTTGGTAGAAACAAAGCATTTATTTAGTCAAGCTGTATAGATGCCATAGAGGTGTATAGACCACGCCTCCAAAGCATAGGCTGCACCCATTGACATTCAGTTGCTCAGTGATTGAGACTTGCCTAAAGATGACAAGGGGTGTCAAAATTATATGTTTCTATGGTGCATTGAGGTGCCGAACAGAATGATTTGGTATTGGTTTAGTAACAAACCCTAACCGGTTACGATGATGCGTTTTGCATCATTTGTCATGTTAGTTATGCTTGTCACAATAATCAATATATCGACTTATCGCATAACACATGGACACGACCTCAATCATATTTAGTGATGCAATACATATCACACATAAAAACCAATTTAAGCTACATTTAAGCTCATTGCGCAGCCTCTTTATCTGTATTGGAGGTGTCAGTGTCAGTATGGTTAAAAAACACTATAGTATTTACTATAAATTACTTTAGTATATTTTAATGTGGGTGCCTAACAACTGAAAATAGATCTGGTAGCAGATATCGCAGTTACTTTTTTAGCTTGCACTTTTTTGTAAACATTTATTATTATTTATTAAGGATATACGTTTTCACATTCTGATTCCAATGCTTAATTATTAAATTGTTAAAATGACTAGAATTTAATTAAATATTTTTTAAGAGAATATTTAAGCGTGTACTTGCAATGTGATGATATTATATTGTCATTCTGGCATTATATAATGGTCTTAAAATGACAATAATATCATATATCGCAATATATTTTGGTGCAATTTATCGTACAACAAAATATAGATATCGTGACAGGCCTGATGCCTCATTCATACTAGCAGCGACTTTGTAGCTGCCTGACGCTCTGGGTGGTGACCTGCTGCAAACGCAGGGGTGTGTACTGTAGGTCTACAGCACGGAGAATACAACTGGCTCTGAGGAAGCTGAAAAAAGGTCACGTGAGCTATACTGGTGCTCATATTGGAAGCCGCTCTTCATTTGCATAAAGTTGAAGGAATCTCAACTTTGACATGTTGCTCAACACGCCTACGTGGTCGCAAGCTGTCGCTCACGTAGACAGAGGTCACCGGAAGTCACTCACTCTCCGTTGAAATGAACAGTAGCTTATCGTTTTACTGCTGCGAGTTGCTTATAGTGTTAGGGTTAATAATAGCACACTAAAGTGAGAGAGGTGAGACGTGTGTGAAAATAACAGATTTTCTAAATACATGCAGTTAAAGGCAAAATGATTAGCCCTCATGTCAATTTGTTATACCTTTTCATAATGTTTAATAGAGCAAGGACATTTGCACAGCATTTCCTATAATATTATTTCTTCTGGAGCAAGTCTTATTTCTTTAATTTGACTGGAATAAAAGCATTTTTTTTTAAATATATATACACATTTACGATCAATATTATTAGCCCCCCTTAAGATTATTATTTTTTGATTGCCTATAACCAATTTGTAGAATGAGAGAACAGATTACTGCCCCATGTGACATGTCTTCTTGCACAGGCACAGAACGCGGCTCTCGCTTCAGTAGACATTCGTCCTTTTGGTGTGTTCATGCTCAGCTTTTTAATCCAGACGCGATCTAACGTGAGGCAGCAACACAATAAGGTTTCATTGGTGCTATTTGTTTGGCGTCAGCTTGGTGTGTCCCAGCCCTTATTACACTTTGTAAATACAGAAGAGACAAGCTTCTTCTTTTTTAGCAAAATGCTAATGGTCTAATCTGATTTAATGGTTTTAATCTAAAAGTGCTCCTGCCAGACCCTGAGATCAGCTGAATGGATTTAAAAATGATAAAACTCAACTGTTTAACTCTAGGGCACTTGTAAAATGAGCCTACAGTATTTCCAAAAACAAAAAAGGAGTGAAGTGTTCCTTTAATTCTCTATTGGAAGTGGCTTTGGATGGAAGTACAGTATCTTATTAATGCATAAATATAAATATTTGGCTGCATAGAACAATTCCTCCCATTTATTTTTCCTCAAGTTCTCACAGTGGTTTGGCGAGCAGTTCTCTGGACCTGCCTCCTGCATTATTTTTTATATTTTTTATAAAAAATATATATACACATTTAAGGTCAATATTATAACCCCCTTAAGATTATTATTTTTTGATTGCCTATAACCAATTTATCCAATGACTTGTCTAATTAACCTATCTTGCCTAATTAACCTAATTGAACCAGCTAAGCATTTAAAATTGCACTTTAAGCTGATTACTAGTATCTTGCCAAATAACTAGTAAAATAAGATGTAGTCATCATGGTAAATACAAAAAAAAAGGTTATTAGAAAGTGTTTAAAAACTATTCTCCCCATTAACAGCACTTCACAAGAGGGCTATTATTATAAAATGAAAGGAAATGAAATGAAATGGTAACATGGATGATAGCATGCACTCCAAACACAAGAGTCAAGAAGACATCAATTGAATGAGTTAATCTGGGAACAGTAACTCCGGCCAGAGGCTGAACAAGGCCTCGTGAGGATGAACAGATTTAGGGAATGTAAACCCTTATTCAATCACCCGGACAGCTCCATTGTTCTGGGGCCAAAGTCCAGTGCTCAAGAGGACACACAGGTGTGACCATACGGTTTGACCCACTCTACAATGGACAACACAATATACTCCTAATGCAGTGCTGCAAGTGTGGAGCAAATTGTCATAAAGTCCATGTGAATAAAAATTCTCCCTAAACTGATCCCAGGTTCATGAAAATCTTTTAAAGTGTAAAGTTAAAAGTAAAAAAGTATATATACACCAAACAACTATAATTGTGATATTTTATCTTAAAATTCAATTTTGAATTTTCAATTAAATTTTCATGCAATTGGAAGTTTAAATCTTACAATTTACTTTTTAATATATCACACTTCTAAGAAAATGAACTAGAATAGCAAGAAAGCTTATAGAGTTGCAGTTGTGTGAAATAATGTTTCTCATTATAAGGAAAATAGGTGGAATCACAAGGTGTTTTTTTGCAATTCAGAGCTTATACCTTGCAATTTTGACTTTTGCTGTTATTTTAAATAATTATGTCATACATACACTATGACAAAAGTCTTGTCACCTATCCAAGTTTTAGGAACAACAAATAATAATTTGACTTCTTGTTGATCATTTGGTATCAGAAGTGGCTTAAATGAAAGGCAAAGGCCTCTAGATTACGCTTATTTTACCTAAATAAAATATGATCATGCCTTGATTTTTAATTATTTAATTAGGACAGTAAAGTCTGACTTTGCTTAGACAAAAGTCCTGTCACTTAACAGAAATAATGTACAGTATAGAATATAAAGTCATGGTCCAGTGTAAAAGAATGAATATTGTGTATGACTCCCATGAGCTCAGACGTCTGCATCCATACATCTCTACAATGACTCTAATAACTTATTAATAAAGTCATCTGGAATAGCAAAGAAAGCGTTCTTGCAGGACTCACAGAGTTCATCAAGATTCTTTGGATTCATCTTCAATGCCTTCTCCTCCATCTTACCCCAGACATGCTCAATAATGTTCATGTATGGTGAATGGGGCTGGCCAATCCTGGAGCACCTTGTCCTTCTTTGTTTTCATGAAATTTGATGTGGAGGCTGAAGTATGAGAATGAGCGCTATCCTGCTGAAGATTTTGCCCTCTCCTGTGGTTTATAATGTAATGGGCAGCACAAATGTCTTGATCCCTCAGGCTGTTGATGTTGCCATCCACTCTGGAGATCTTGCATGCCCCCATACTGAATGTAACCCCAAACCATGATTTATGCTTTATCAAACTTGACTGATTTCTGTAAAAATCTTGGGTCTATGCGGGTTCCAATAGGTCTTCAGCAGTATTTGTGATGATTGGGATGCAGTTCAACAGATGATTCATTGGGAAATATTCTACCTTCCACCACTTTTCCAAATGATCAACTAGAAGTTATTATTTTTTGCTCTTACAACTGGGATCGACCACAAAACTTTTGTCAGGTAGTGTATTTATATAATTTGCATATCGTGTAGAAGAAACAGGCTTCCATACACCCCATCAAAAAATAAAGCAAATACAAATCTAATCCGTCCATTGAACCATCACTTAAAAAAGCAGCAAACACCATGTTTAAGTTACGAAAAGTATTATTTCTCCAATCCCCCGCTACAACTCCTAAACCATCCACAACATCCTGTCAGGAGCTGGTGAGAAGCTGTTTTGCAGCAGGATTAGCTTGTGGCTGGATGTCCTTTTAAAGACAATAGCAGGTGGTAGACATTATCAACGGGTACTCCAAGCGGAGGAAAAACATTCACTTTTCATGTCCGAACGGAGCCGAGAGACAGGCGGCTTTGTACTGAGAGGAGCTCATCTTTAGAGGAAGCACTCAGGAACAATAATAATATCCTGAGAGGCCAGGCAGCAGCAGTGTAATTAAAAAGGCTTTTCTGTCTCGCTCCAGGAACAAGGAGGGAGTCGATTCACAGACAGGAAATTCCAGCAGAACGGCCTGGCAAGAGGCCTAACAACACAGCACCATGCAAAGCGCTCCACGCCAGATCCCTGAGCTGCCTTGAACCCTGGGAAGAAGCCGCAGGCCGAGCGGGAGCCACCAATGGAGGAGATCCGTCCTGACAACATGCAATTTGTACCCATTTTTCAACAAGCCAGAGAGGCCCTTTTGGACTTCATGTCTCACATAAGCATGCAACGTCAATCCCATTTATAATTTGAAGTTAAATTTACTGTATAAAATTGATGTTATACATAAAATGTAAAGTGTCTACTTTCGCATTTCAAATAATGTTCTGAAATGTCCAAATATGGGCCAAATAATGTTATTCAATAACACAGGTTATGTAAAAATAAGCATGGTATTTTGGCCCATGCATTTTAAAATATAGTAAAAAAAATTAGCGATTGAAATATTTGACATAATACTTTACATTTTAAAATACTGTATTATATGCTTAGAAAGATTGTGGCAAAGTATTAATATGTAAAATATTTAACGGTGCAGTACGTAATTTTGACACCCAGTGGTTGAACTAGGTATTCCGGGACCAAAACAAACGCAGGTTGCCAGATTGAGGACCAACAACTGTGAGTCTGACGATTGAGCCTAAAGGCTGATTTAAATCTTGTTCTATATAAAAGCAACGGTATGCGATAGAAGGAATATTTTTCATATTAAAAAGAGTTTTAGTTCTAGCCAACACCTCGATTTGATATATTAGAAACAGCTTCTATATTTCACAGGTGAACAAGAGAAAACTGATAATGATCACCTCAGGTAAACCTCATGTGCTTTATTCAGTGTTAAATGCTAACAATGTGAGTTTGAATGCCATTTTACAAGACATTTATTGCCATACTACTGAAAGCAGCAGCAGATAGTTTACTTCAGATCTTCGTTTGAAATTGAACTTTAGAACTGTGATTCAGTGTAGACCAACACACGTGAATTAGCATGTACATTTAATAATGTTAAAGAGGGTTAATATGTATTAAATAGATTATAAACCCTACCATTTCATGAATAAGTGCATATTCTGTGCTTCTGAATGGTTGCATTTCAATTTCTGCCGCGTTTTGTCTGGTGCAAATAGCCAAATTGCTTACCACTGCAAATCGCGTCACGTAGCGTGTTGTTAGGACACAGAGTTACAATGTAACCTGCTCACTTAATGTTTACGTACGTAATATTAATATTATTTGCTAATTAATAACCTAATGTGGAACTCTGAATCTGCGTCTCATTTCGGGGGTGCTACTGTCCACCGGAGGTCGCATTTCGGTCACGAGTGCATGCTTTAAGAGCCTTTCTGAAAGAAATATTCAATTTTCCATCAAGGCAACCCGGGGTGCTGATTGGCATCAGGGTGGCATCGGGGTGCTGGCATTGGGTGGGTTAAATGACCAAAACAAAGACAGACGTTCTGGCACCTAACTTGCATTTTCAAAGCAGAATATCTGACTTTAGCATTGTTTTTCATATAAACAAGAATGTTCACTTGGCATGTTTCTTAAATATCTGCAAACATATTATGATATTATTAGGCTTTAGAACAGTCAAAAACTTACAGCACTTTCAAGTATTTTATGGTTGCACTGTTATCCTTTAATAGTCTTTTAATATGCCATCAAATGATTATTTTTCTAATATTGCTTGTCCAGTTTTTTGGCTAGTTACACTTAATGACATTTCAGTTGGTGCCTTCTTTGATCAATGCATGATGGTCATTATAGTCAAACAGCCAAATTAAAATAAATAGTCAAATTAAACTTAATTAAATTGCTTTGATGCTTGTAAACTCATTACAGAACAAATAATACTGTATCCAGTTTTATGAAATAAAAAACATTTAAAACAAATATCAATCAAAAAAAGCTATTGTTTCAAATTCAAGTCTGGCAAGGGGCCTAACTAGACAGCACCATGTAAACAGCTTAATGCCACAAGAGGTTTGGTTCAAACCGCCTCTTCTGATTTCATGTCTCGCATCAGTACGCAACAGTTAAATGCTCGGAGGGGAAGAAAGAAGAAAAAAAAAAAGAGAGAGGCTTGTCTTCTGTATCCATCCTGCACCTGGGAAATGTCACACTGTATAACATCCCTATTTAGTCGGTGTTGATGGTTTTTTCCAGAGGCGTTAGTTGTGGCGGCAGAAGGATTAGGGGTTTAGGAGAGAGCACGAAAAAACGCTTCCAGCACTGAAAGGAAGTATTAAGTCAGTGACTTTTCTTTTAACACCCGAGGGGCTTTGTAAAACGATACATTTCTTATTAATAGGGGATTTCTGGCAAAGGCAGAGAAAGATTAAGTTATGGCATCCATATCACAATAGTATACCTCATATAGTGCTTGTTAATTGGAGACGTATTCGTTTAGAATGTTTTAAGAATTGCTTGTTTGGTGCTGTAAAATTGAATTTGTCAATTAAAGCTGGTGCTTCATTATGCAAGTAGATGAGAGAGATGCATAACTGGTTTATACCTGGTGTTTTAATGTATGCCTTTTGTTAAATTTCGACAACTTACCTGATTGTTTTATGACAACCTATTATTGGTGTGATTTTGCAAAAGAAGCTCATGCTAATTCCATATAAACACAAAGATTAATAGATATAATTGCAGAGAGGAGCAGCTTTCATTTCTGCCCTTAATGTAACAAAACTACACTACATTGTGGCTGTTAGAACACAATGAAATGCATTCAATCAAATGCATCCTTTGGAAGTTGCCAAAAGTGGACAAGTTCAAAACACTTAAGACCCTGTTTACATCTGTATTTAGCATTGGCCACTTGAGATCGGATTGACAAAAATGCATCTTAACCCTTAGGGGTCTGAGAAGCACTGTAGAAGTGTTTGCATGCCTGAGATTTGTGCTTTTTTGTTTCTTATAAATATATTAAAGGCTAAAGTCTGATGACACTGTATTCAACACAAACTGGGCTACTATAATATGCAAGCAGCATGTATGCAGGATTATGTATTGTTGAGAACAAAATAGGCATATGCATGGTTGGTAAAAAAAAATTGATAAGTCACTGATTGATAGGGATTTTTTTAATACCGCAAAATGATTTGAAAAATCACCCTGTTTACTCAATCACATTAAAAAAATATATTGATTTACAATTGGTAAGAATTTTTTTAACCAGGTGTAAACATTGCCATTATCACAATGTTCAGTTGGCACCAATAGCCTAGTGCTTAAGTATGCCGACATATAGCACACCATGGTGCTCAGGGCGACCAGAGTTCGATTCCCGACTCGAGGTCTTATGCCCATCCTTCCCCTTTCTCTGCTTTTCTCTCCTTTTTAATTTAATAAATTGGTATTTTTGGAGCTTTGGCGTTGCAGTCTTGTTAAATGCACAAGTCAATGCAAACATAAGAACAGTGGCAGACAAAAACATCCAGCGGTACAACAATGGGGAATACGCATTTGCCGTAAACATGCTAAATTTGTGTCTTCCGCATTTGGTGTGAATCCAGCCATCTTGGCCAATCAGAAAGGAGAAAACAGCATGCACACTAGGGGTTGAACAATTTTAGATTTTTGAAAGTCGAATTTTTTGTTATCAAAGTCAACTTGACATTGACTAGTTGCTGGTGACGTCATCAATGAAACAAGATGCAAAAGTTTTGTAACATGCCACATTACAGCTCATAACATGTTGCAAAAACAGTGCACCATTACCAATGACTAATTTTAGTGCGAAACAAACGCACTGTCAACACTTACATTTCGTTAATAGTAGTGCAACATTAGCTAATTTTACTGCTAAAAAAATGCAGTCAACACACTGATCACTGCACATTCTAGTAAGAATGTAACAACAGATATTTTAGTGCAGAAAAAATGCATACGTCCTCAGCACACAGATTCATGTGAAGTTATTCAGAACATAATGTACGAAAGACAAAGGCTATAACGTTAAGCCATATTACACTGTCAGATGCATATTTTACCGCTATGAAAGTGCGCGCTAGAAAGCTGCTCAAAATCTTGCTCAAGTCAGGTGTTTTTGCGGTTACTAGCTCATCATGGTTATCAGCGACCTATCTGTTTAACGATTTAAAGTTCACGGAAATCTTTGACGCTGACATAAGAATAATCCAATGGCAGTTTCATTCAGTGAACCACCTTAGTGTGTAAAGCTGCCAGTTCAAAAAACATGTGATCTGCGACGTCAATCAAAAAGCGTCACACAGAGCATTAAAGTCGACTAGTCGATTAGTCGGCGCAACCCCTAGTGCATACTGAAGTTTTTTGGGAAAATCTTCACCCTCGATGGAGTTTTCAAAAACTTTCAGTTTCAGTTATCCAACACTGCGTTTTCGTGTGGACAAACAGCAAAATCGTGCGTTTTTAAAATACCCGTATTCATGTGGACAGGGCCTAAGACTGTTTGATTAATATACAGTTATATAGCAAAAAAAAAAAAAACTTTTGTACCATTATAAATATCTTTACGGAAGGGCTGCCGATTAACTGAAATCATACTGAAATCGCAATTTGAACATGAACGATTTCTAAATTGCCCTACAGCACGATTTTTTTGCATGCTCCAGTCCTGACTGATACTTCTACCGCGGTATGCTGTTTGAAACAATCCTAATGTAGCGCGCCTAAACAGAGCGTAATATCAGTCGATTACGACAAATAGCATTCAGAGCTTAATGACAAACAGCCTGCATAAACCTGGATGATGAGTTCAGCATAGGAGGACTTGGTGCCCAAAAAAAATTCAACACCTGTGGTGTGGGATTACTTTGGATACAAAAGGGCAGATGTATCACAGAACTGGGTAATTTGTAAGATCTGTCAGTCACATATTGCATCTAAAGCATGTGGAAAGTGCCGCTTCCTTTAGCATTTTCAACCGGCTTTGCCTCCATTGGAAATAACGAACTTGTGCTAAAGACGCGATACGTAAACAGCCTATTTCACTTCACAAAGAGGTCTATGACAAGTAGAAAAGTACAGAACTTCGGAGCTTTACTTAAACCTTACCAGGGGATTTTATTTATTTTTTTGGTTTTATTTTCCTTTGGAAATAGGTTTCCATATTTACAAAGTTTCCAAATATTAATATGTTTAATCAAAATTGTGATTAAAATCGGAATCGCAATATTGTTCAAGAAAACCGTGATCGGTTTCTTTTGCCCAAATCACATAGCCCTACTTTAATGTCACTTTGAGGCATTTATATGGCTCTGATGAACTGAACTTTAAAAAAAAAACTCTTACAGACTTTAATATTATTGTGTATAAGTAAATAATCTGTCGTTCATTACTTATAATGTCTCTGCATTTATTTATAGTTATTAAGAAGCAATACCAAGACGCCAGGTATATCATTAATATTTGCCAGTTCTTTGACAATTTTCCTAATGTCATTAATGCCACAGAGGCTCAGTGCATATAGCAGGGCCTTTATTTACAAAACCCTGTCATAAATACAGTAGGCCCAGATCCTCAGCAGACCTCATGTGCCTTTCCTGTTAATGTTTACAAAGCCGGCCTTCGCTGGCTTCTCTCCGGCAGTCGAAGGCCATGTCAAACAACTGGCCAAATCCATCCAATCACTCACACAACTTCCAGCAAGCTGCTGGCCCTTATAAGCCCCGAGAGCTGAATGTGATTTATTAAGTCTCTCTGAGGCACTGGACTAGTTACCTTAATTGTCTCGATACTTCCGCGGTGTCTCGGTCCTGGGACAAAAGCTTTTGGGGCAGCGGGGTCACCAGAAAATAACCCCAATGCATCATAGTACAGACGCATGTTTGAGTGTGTGCTCTGCTACACATTAACATGCCATTGGTGGAACAGTGGAACTTAGATGATGATGATGATGATGATGATAAATGTCGCAGCAGGACTAATTACACAGAGCTAATCAACCACCTGAGAATCCCTAATACAGTAATCATTGCACACACAATCTTGTAGACAACATAATTAACATCAGTCTCTTTTTTTATATGTATACTTGATTCTGATTGGTCAATCACTACATTCCAAAGCATGTTATTTTCCAATAACTACCAGTAAAACTAATATATACATGTATACGTTTATCTGTCACTTCGCTGTTCTTGACTGTTTGGTGCAATCTTGCTGAATAATAATACTAATACTAACAATAAAAACAACAACAAAATATTATTAATAATAACAACAACAACAACAATAATAATAATCATAATAATGATAATAATAATAACACTAAAAACAACAACAAAATATTATTAATAATAACAACAACAACAACAACAATAACAATAATAATAATAATAATAATAATAATAATAATAATAACACTAAAAACAACAACAAAATATTAATAATAATAATAATAATAATAACAATAATAATAATTTTATTATTATTATTATTATTATTATACCAACTCTAAAAACTACAAAATATTATTATTAATAATAATAATACCATCACTAAAAACAACAAATTAATAATAATAATAATATCACTAAAAACAACAAAATATTAATAATAATAATAATAATACCAACACTAAAAACAACAAAATATTATTAATAATACAATAATAATAATAATAATAATAATAATAACAATAGTAATAATAACACCAACACTAAAAACAACAACAAAATATTAATAATAACAATAACAACCACAACAACTATTATTATTAATTTTTTTAGTAATTTTTTTTACGATAAGAAAAAATATATACATAAAACTATGATGCAAACACATTTACTGAATAAATTCCAGCATGCGCATCAAAAGAAGTCGATACGATTTAGTTTTAACAGGCACACATAGCCTTAGTTTTCTGTCATAACTGGGGTCTGGTAGGACAGCATTAATGGACAAATCAGCGGGCTGACCACATTGCACAACATTTGAAATGTCATTTTAGTTATTCTAAAACGCCTTAGCCAAAGTCTGTCATCAAAGTGGTTCACTATTACTACCTACAGAATTGTTTTGAGTCTCCAAAAGCCAGTTATGACTGCACTCATTGCGTTTCACCAATTTAATTCTATGATAGTATGTAATATTTTTATTTAAAAACTAAAAATGGCTTTTCCTACCGCAGAAAATTTAATTTTTCTTTTAGATATTTGGCTCCAGTTTATTAAGAAGTGATGATTTTGTTCACTTCCAGTTTTGTGCATAGGTTTAATTCACATCTTTGAATGGAAACTATTGTTTATTTCTGTTGCAAGTAGCCATATAATAAGCAGAATATAAACATAGAAACATAGAAACTTATAATCCGCCTTGCGTTAGGATTTATTATGCTAGAACATATAGCTGGATGTACATTATCCCTTACTTCAAATGTAATGTATTCCTCTGATAGCAAAGTTCTGTGATTTTAATATGCAGATTTGAGTATTAAACTTCTCATAATTATAATGAATCATTTCTTAAAAATGACATTCACTAAAATATACTACTCTGAAATAACAAAATGTTGGTTACATTTAATGGATATTTATATTGCATTCAATGATTAAAAAGAAGAGACAGAGAAAAAAAAATGGCGAATACACATGTCTTGTCAAGATTAAGTAAATACTTTAGCACTCCGAGGTCTATTATCTACAGGGCTGTAGATATTATGAGGTTTCAGAGTGCCAAAGCCCTCAAAACCAAAGTTTAAAAAGGGTGGATTAAAAACAATCATGCTGAAGATCTGACATCCATATAGCATGCCTCGAAATCCTATTGGATAACTGGTTGCTGGGTCACAGCGCGGATATTTGTGGTTTTCGAAAACGCCACTTAGACATCCTCTTAAGAGCTACTTTGTGCCTTTGGTGCTTGCTTGAATTAGTGATTTACTGCTCTTTAGAGTACACACTATCGTTCCTTACCCATAGAAACCCAGAAAACATCAGCTTAGCGTGATTGAGGGTTTCCAATACAGGCTCATGGTTATACACTCCCTTAAGCTGTACAAATCTAAAAACGGAAAAGGGAGTTCATTTTAACATCTTCTCCTGGGAACTTTGCTCTCTGTGGCGCTTCATGGGCCCTTTGGCCTCTGCACCGTGGATGATAACAAAGGATGTCCATTAACACAATGGACGTAACAGTGGTCAGTGCTGCTTCAGCACTAGTGGTCCGCCAAAAGGTCTTTTACAACAAGAACGATAGCCATGGAGGAAGTATTCTTACATCAAGACAAAGCAGAAGCTCAAGAGCCATGGTGATTCATTTGAGGGAATCCCTGCTTGGGTTCACATGGAGGTGAGACCTTGTTATCAGAGATGTTTCAGGGGTGAAAAACAACAACAACAGTAAACGCAAAAAAGTCAGCACTGAAAATGATGATGGTATTTTCTCCAGTGTTGCATAAAGTAGTGGTTTTTCATTGTTTTTATGTTAAGATTTGACTAGATACACTACCCGTCAAAGATTTGGGGTCAGAAAATTTTTTTAGATGCTTTAAAACAAGCTTATCCTGCTCACCAAGGCTGCATTTATTTAAAATTAAATTCAGTACAAATTGTACAATTAGGAAATGTTATTGCATTATAAAATAACTGTTCAAAAGTAGTTTATCATTTAATTTAATCATTTATTCCAGTGATTTAAAGATGCATTTTCAGCTTCATTACTACAGTCTTCAGAGTCACATGATCCTTCAGAAATCCCTCTAATAATAATTATTATTAATATTATTATTATTAATGGTAATAGAATAAAAGAAGTAATGACTGAAGTAATACTTTAATTTAAATCTACATACAATAAGAAAGCAGTTATTTAACAATTTTACATTTTTTTGTACATTTAATAAATGCAGCTTTGATGAACAGAATAATTAATAATTTTCTTTAAAAAAAAAACTGAGCCCAAACTTCTGAAGGTAGTGTACATTTCGAGATTATTCACGTTTTTTCATGAACTGATAGGTTTTGAGATTTTTTGTCAATTTTCTTCCATACCATGTATTTATTTAGACAAGCAAAAAGAAAAATGTGTTAAAAAAATGTTTAAATAAATAATATGTTTACATTATAACACTTGTTTTGCGTCAAGAGATTTTTTTTAATACAATGGAGTTCATTGGTGTCCGCCCACTTTTTCAGTATCACTGACTCTAAAAGAATTTTTGAATTCATTTTATTTCAGACTTTATAAACCATGAACTAAACCAATGAGTAATGGACCTTTTTCACATTTCAGGGTTTCTCACCAGCGGACATTGTCATAGTTGGGTAAACTTAGAGCACAATGATTGGGCGAGTAAAACAAATATTTTTTATAATCCTATTTGCTGAAATAATAAAAGAAAAACTCAATGATAGTGTTATCAAGACTTTCAGAAATAAGAAAAAAAAATGTGTGAGACTGATAATGGCAGGCACAAAAGAGATAGTAATGCCAAGATGCGTACTGTCCCACCCAAAGACACTGCGCTAGAAAAACCCTGCGTATAAGTGTTAATTTTTGTTTAATTTGATGCAAAGATGATATAATACATACGTACATATAAATGTACATAAATAAAAAAAAAAACTAAATATGAAATCCTTTGAAGGACTTATATACTTTTAAGCTGTATAGAAGTGTCTTGAAAAATATCTAGTAAAATATTATTTCCTGTCATCATTACAAAGATAAAATAAATCAGTTATTAGAGATGAGTTATTAAAACTCTTATGTTTAGAAATGTGTTAAAAAAATATTCTCTTTGTTAAACAGAAATTGGGGAAAAAATAAACAGGGGGGCTAATAATTCAGAGGGGCTAACAATTCTGACTTCAACTGTACATACTAAAGTAACAAAGGCGATGTCTTTCAAAAAATATGGATGCCTCTAATGAACCTCTGACCACCTCAGATGCATTTTCATAATAAGTGTGACTTTACTCAATCACAGCAGAACTTTATTCATTTATTATGATTTTTGTATTCTGTTTGCATTTACTTATTCATTTTTATGACTTTTGCAGCTATACTTGTGTCTACTGGTATCCTTGTCTTTGTCCTATTTTGTTTTTGTTGGTATGTTCATTAAAACCAATAAACAAAGCATAATAATATTTAAAAAAGAAGTTTGATCCAGGTACAAAATCCCTTTCTTCTGTGAAACACAAAAACTAGACATCTACTTGACTATTCAACTGAAGTAACTGAGCTCCGATGTAGTTTCAAAACAAACTGACCAAAGCAGTTACAATATCTACTTTTGTGTTTAGCAGAAGAACATCGTAAATGTTTATTATAGGAGGCCGACTAAATCCTTTTTCTAGGATGAATCACTTTAAAACAAGACTTTTAAGCTCAATGTGTGATAAGATACCGTTAAGGTAAAACTCTATTAACGTAAAACATGATCCTGACTATCTAGCCAACTTTGGCTCTGACTTCAACAAGCTCTGGGGGAATTATGTGAAGGAATTTGTTGTAAACCCTCAAACTGGAAACATCTGCGAAGGCCTGGTGTTATTGGACTTGTGGATGCCTCAGTTGGGGGTCAAACAGGCTGGTTGCGGTACCTCTCCTTTGCCCTCTGTAGGGGGGCCCCCAGTTTGTATTCCTACTTCACATGCCTCGGGCCACGAACGCTGAGCAATTTTGTCCTTTTCATAAACCAAAAGAAACTTTTGTCCATTCGCCCACTTTGGCCTCTTTGTTATTCTCCTACACCCGGGGCAGGCTGGAATGAAGTAAGCAATCGCAGCAAAACACTCATTCCAGTTACTCAGCATTTAATTCATCTTTATTTTTGTGTGTGTGCGGTTCCAGGTCACAAATGCTTCGCCTCAATGCCATTGACAATAAGACCCCTCATTAAAATTCTTTTCCATTGTGAATGCATCACTTCCCGTGGATGAAACTTCCCCTCTCGCTGCCATATCCCTGCGGCTCATGCCTTTCAGTGGCGTCCATCGCTTTTTACCCAGCCGTTTGGACTCTACATGCTTCAAAGCGGCCCATCATTACCACCAGCACAGAAATTGGCAGCATTCTTTACTTTAACCAGAAGCGTCTTGGCTCGCGATAGCCGTCTCATGCCATCACGCTGCGAAAAGCGAGATGATTTATAGATGGCTGCGATTTTTTTTACAGCATTTACGACCAGCGATGGTAACGCCAGCATCAGCGCCATTGGACACATATATAATGAACTAGCGAGGAAACATTTCCCGTCAGCCCTCCTCTTTTCTGCGGATGAGAGGATTAGGCTCTTAATTAGTGCCTCCAAAGGGAAAGCTCAATTTACGGGACAGCAACAGAGTCCTGAGCGGGGGAAGGGTGCAGGAAAAAGTCTAACAGGCTGGACTAAAGGCCTCCCATTAGAGGAGGGAAGGGGGGGATGGGGAGATGAGAGCTGCTTTCACCCAGACAAAAGGGGCACATTCCTCCTGTACCACCATTCAAAAACTTTTGAAGGAGGGTGTATGGCGGTCTCGAATTCTGGATGAGCATTAAGTATATCAGAGGCAGTGAGCAAATGATCATGTCTTGATTTAAGTTTTGGTCATACCAACCTGCACAATATTATAGCATGGTACGAGCACATCTGTACAGCATGGTTAACACTGTGTGTATATGCTCGTGCATATATAATAGTTGGATCATCACCTTTCATCACAGTTGTCCTAAAACTATTAAATAACACCTATTCTTATCTTAGGACACTTTTGAAAAAATTTTTTGATCCACTTTAAAAGTTGACAACTATACACTCCTTTTTACAGTGTGTATAAATAATATATAATAAACATAGACTGTAAAATATATGGACGTAGTATCCGTGACGTCACCCATAGGTTTCTGAACAGTGCAAATTAAGCTACAAGTGGGCGTGGCTAACTGGCGCCATTTTGTTTGTGTGTCATCGCTCCAACCGGGGGTAAGTTAACCGAATAAGGGAAAATTACTGCTAGCATTCTGCTTAGATTGGCTTTTCTTTGAGAGAAACACTTAATACTTCACTACCTGTGACTCTTTTGTGTTCTGACCACGTGCTTGGTTGTACACTATATCAATAAAGTGTTAAGTCTTTTAAAAACACTGTTGTAATACATTAAGCCACTAAGCATTGTTCTTGTGACGTTTTTCTACAGGAAAATGCAAATTACTTCCAGACACAATCCAGGCATAGCACTGTATGACAACGTTTCAGATGACTGTTTTATAACCTACAGCTAATCAATCTGTCAAATTCTGGAGTGCTTTACAGTTCTAAAGAAAATTATAAATGATCTTAAATAAAACAAATACATTTAGATATGGTATAAAAGGATATAATTTCACCCACCTTGGAAATGGAGACCACGTGAATGGTTTGTGAGCACGATTAAGTGCACACAGCATGCCATATTATCTTATAATTAAGAAATAATTCCAAAAAGCAACTGACTGTGTAAAGCCACATAAAACAAAACTAAAATATGATGTATATGCTGAGTTCAGCGGCTAATCAGCCGGAATCAGCTGAGGTGAAGTGACGGGGACCAGCGAGGCCTAGCTGTCACTCAAGTGGCCACGCCCTTAATTATGCATACTTAATATAACTTAATATAAACAAAATGGATGAGTAATAAAAAAAATTCACCCCCATCCGGCGGATAATGTAAATACACACAGGCAAGCATAGATTTGAGAAAATGTTTATTTATATTTAGATATAAAATATATGTGTGTTTACAAATTATTTATAAATTTAAATATCTATGCAACCAAATTGTTTTGTATAGTTTTGTTTTTATGTATGTGTGTGTGTGCATCTAATATAACTAATAAACATGTATAATACACACACATATTATATCAAAACAAACTTTTATCTTATATTATATTATATTATATTATGTTGTTATATCATATTATATGTTATTGTATTATATGTTATGTTATAGTATTATTCATTCATTCATTTTCTTGTCGGCTTTGTCCCTTGCGGGGTCGCCACAGCGGAATGAACCGCCAACTTATCCAGCACGATTTTACGCAGCGGATGCCCTTCCAGCCGCAACCCATCTCTGGGAACTTCCACACACACATTCACACTCATACACTATGGACAATTTAGCCTACCCAATTCACCTGTACTGCATGTCTTTGGAATGTGGGGGAAACCGGAGCACCCGGAGGAAACCCACGCGAACCCAGGGAGAACATGCAAACTCCACACAGAAACGCCAACTGACCCAGCCCAGCCGAGGTTCGAACCTGCGACTCAGCAACGTTCTTGCTGTGAGGCAACAGCACTACCTACTGCGCCACTGGGTTGCCGTTATAGTATTATATTGTATTATATTATATTATATTGTATTATATTATATTATTTTGTATTATATTATATTATATTACAGTATATGTTATTGTGTTATATTATATTATATTATATGTTATTGTGTTATATTATATTATATTATATGTTATTGTGTTATATTATATTATATTATATGTTATTGTGTTATATTATATTATATTATATATTATTGTGTTATTATATTATATGTTATTGTGTTATATTATATTATATTATATTATATTATATTATATTATATTATATTATATTATATTATATTATATTATAAAACTGTTTCTATTGGCCGACACACTCCTAGAATCAGATTTTAAATAAAGAAAACATCATATTGCCTGGCTCTAATTCCCAAAAATCTTTGCCAAGGAAAAGGAAAAACCATGCATGACATACAGTGGTAAAACCAGGGCCGAAGCTCAGCAGGACCTGTAGTTTTTAGGCTGTTTTAGGTGATGAGTAAGACTTAAAGAAGCTACATGTCTCTTTGTGCCGTGCCGCCTGGTGCCCATAAATCACAGCACTTCACAGATAGTTTGCCCTTTCTTGTGGAAACCTTTCAGTCAAGTCATGCTTTTCCCACCATTGTTCCCAATTCGGGGGCCCACCTGTTTACTACTTTTAGTGCTCGAAATGTTTACTCAGGGCCTTTTCCTGCAAGACCTATTTTTCCAGTTGGTTTTTCCCGACCCGAGCAAGATGTTTTGGATGCTGAACGTGTAATTTAAGCAGTTGGTATGAGCTTTACGTTAATAGTCATGTAGAGAGAGAGACTCGTTTTAATGAATGTTTAAACGTGTCAGCATTAAATCCAGTTCGTTTTGCAGGCTCAGTAAATAAACTAATGGTGTGTTTTGGTGGTTGCTGAGGTGAACCCAGGTAAAGAGGCACTGGAGAGCAGATCTGATGTGAATGTGATCCGCTATGCTCCTCAAGCCACTGGACTTTTCGGACAGACTGCAACTGAAATGTTTACTTGGCGGCAATGAAAGCATAAAACTAAATAAACAAGTGGCCGTGAGTTACACATGTAGGATTTTTTTCCAACCCACACTGGTAAAGAGGTTAGAGAGGGGAGACGTGGGCAAATGTTAGTTTATTTGTCTCTTTTTGCTCTAGTCTAAATGAAAGAACACAAACGAGACAAATTAATGAGAGTGATGGACCATTATGAAGGACCAATAATATTTGCAATGGTAAACACAGGATATATTTTTTTTGCTACTGTGTGGGGCATCGTTATGTCTATTTATTGATTTTCAAAATAAAATAAAATAAAATAAAATAAAATAAAATAAAATTTAAAAAAGTTAAATTAAATTAAAAAAGTAAAATTAAATAAAACAAATAACAAAAACAATTAAATAAAAAACAAAATACAAATAAAACAATAAAAACAAAAAGTAAAATAAAATAAATAAATAAATAATAAACACAAAAGTAAAAAAATAAAATAAAATAAAATACATATAAAACAATAAATACAAAAGTAAAATAAAATAAAAAATGAATAATAATAAAAATATTATAAAATAAAATAAAAATGTAATAAAAAATAAATAAAAACAAAAGTAAAATTAAATACAATTAAAATTAAATATTTATATATATATATATATATATATATATATATATATATATATATATATATATATATATATATATATATATATATATATATATATATATATATATATATATATATATTTTTTTTTTTTTTTTAAATTAAAAAAATCTGTACAACACATAAAATGTTGATCCAAAGCATGGCTAAATAGTCAACTGCTTTCTAAAGCAGCATTTAAAAAAAAAAGAAGCCTTGTAAGTGGCCAAACTAAATTAAACTAAACAACATTAAAAACTAAAATAAATGTATAATAAATGAATAAATAAAACTGAAATAAAAAATTCAATAAATAAAAACGTAATAAAATATTTTGTATTTAATAAAAAATGTGTAATTAATAAAAAAAATCTGTTTGATGCATAAAAAGTTGACCCAAACATTACTGCACAGAAATTATTTAATTCTATTAAGTAAAAGTATAACATTAAACATCATATACATATTTACATAATCAATAATAAATCATTTATTATATAATTTACTATGGCAAAAAGCAGAAAATTTAAACAACTTAAACATTTTATAAATCAATCCACAGCACACTTGCCCTAATTTTTTACGCAAACTCCGGAGACCCTTTTTAGTGGTGTTTAATATCAAAGCGGAAAGTTCAAAACATTATTGTGTGTTTAACGTCGGGACAAAAGTCAACTGCGAGTCTGTGGGTTTTGTTCGCACACTCGTTTAACTCCTCTTAGAGCTCTTGTAAATATTGTGGGACGAGCAGAAGCTTGCCTCTGTCTGCCTCTCAGAGAGCTCTCCACACAGCCCAATATTTATCTTACTGTGGCCTGGAGCACAAGAAAGGGGGTCTAGGTAAACACTTCAGAGGGGTCCGAGACGGCCCTCCAACACTTTACTGAAAAGTGCCAGCGACTGACCTCACGGCTCAATGGCACACGGTGCTAACTAGGACAGAGACAAAGCGGGCAAAGCGCCAATTGTTTGAAGATGGAGCCTGCGGTGGTAAATACGGGACGGGGGAGGATGGGGGGCAGGGGGACATGCCAAAACTCCACTCTGCCGGAGCTGTAATTTACTGCATTAAGACAGTTTGTGCTTCTACTAATGCAGTGGTTACAGTCGTAACATGTCCTGGTCATGTTGCACCACACAAAACTACCAGACGATTCGCGGAAATAAAGTCAGTCATTTTACAGTCAAATGTGTTTGTGTAATGATTGTAAGAAAAGTGTAAGTCACTTTTCAAGTGATACACTTTAAACAAATGCTTTTTTTACTTGAATTTTTTTGTCTTGTTTATAGTCTAAATATCAAACAATTATTAAATCAAGAATCATTTTCTAGACAAGCAAAACAATTGTCTTGTTTTCAGAAATAATATGCAAAAGAAAGGGAAATTTTCCTTAAAACAAGCTAAATATTCTGCCAATGGGGTAAGAAAAATATTATTTACATAATTCGATTTTTTTTTATTTTATTGTAAAAAAAAAAAAAAAAAAAAAAAAAAAAGCGCACATGAAATTTAACATGAAATTACACCTTTTTTACATTTAACTCTCCCCCTTTCCATCCCCCAATGCATCTAAATTCAGTTAAGCAGGTAAACATATTGTTATACATGGGTTAAGACAAATAAAACCATATACTGTAGGGCTGTGCGGTTAATCGAAATCGAATCGCAATTTGACACGTTGCGATTAGCTAAATTAATACACTTTAATTTCCCCCGGCCAGAGCAAATGTGTGACTGCTGTCTGTGTGTGATAGTCTTACTAGCCAATTTAGTGAGCACACCTTTGTTCTGCCCAATCAGAATTGCGCCATTAAACTATGCGGAAAGCCCACAATAAAACAAGCAAACAGGAAAGCGCGGACAAGTGGGATGATGGCGTCTGCTGCTTCAGAATCATTAATAGACAAATTCATATCAAAGAAAAACTGCATGTCGGTAATATGGGGATATTTTGTTTTCAAAGTCACAGACACTGAACAAAAAAAAGGTCATTTGTAAGAGCTGTAGTAGAATTGTTACCACAGCATGAGGAGATACAACAACCAACACATGCCTAGACTGCAGCTCTGCACAAGACGCTTGGCCATAGGGGAAATGGTCGTGCCAAACTGAGCCAGGTTTCTCTCGAGGTTTTTTAAAATCTTCGCTTTCGCCAATTGGTGAAGTTTTTTCCTCGCCGCTGTCGCCACTGGCTTGCATGGTTCGGGATCTGTAGAGCTGTGCATCGATGGATTGCTATTCAGTGTTTGGACTCTCAGTAGTGATTATTAACCCACACTGAACTGAGCTAAACTGAACTGAACTTAATCTCTGAAAACTGAACTGACACTGTTTCAATTCACTATAATCTTCCATGTGAAGCTGCTTTGACACAATCTACATTGTATAAGCGCTATACAAATAAAGATGAATTGAATTGAATAAAAAAAGCACAACAGGCGGCCATGTATCTTGCTAAAAATTCAGCTGAAAGAATTGCCAGTGACACTCAATCTAGTAGCTATCAACAGCAAAGTACAATTTCAGAGTTGTTTGCGGCTGTTACCCTGTACGAAAAAAAAAACATCACGAAGGCAGATAACTAACAGCATAACTCACTACTGTTTGCTCTAGAGAAAAAAAAATGTGTTGAATTTCTGAATACTTCTAAACCAATGTGAATAAATGTTTAAGTTAATATCTTTTCAGTTCCTTTTTTAACTAACACTCACTGCTAAGAAGCTACGATACAGAATATTGAGCTAAAGCTTGACTACAAAATTAAATCACAAATCAAATCAAAATCGCAACATCTTTCAAAATAAATAAACAAATAAATAAATAAAAAATTCCCCAAATCACACAGCCTTATTGTGTGACTTTGGTAGATCAATGTAAATTGTTTGAAATTGTTGCCAGAGACATATTATATGTTTACTACACAAACAACTTGGAAAGGTTTTCGCTGGCTACTTTTTGCAACTTTTTTTTCATGCATGCAATAGCTCATTGTTTAAATTCAGGTACAAAAACAAAAATTACTTTTCTTTTTATATTATTATAAAATGTAAAGAAATATATTTGACTTTTTATATTATTATTATTATTATAATTATTATTAAGTTTTTAAGAACTGAAAAGTTACATTGCCTTAAAACAAATCACAATGAAAAAAAGCTCATGATTAAAACAATTAGGCTTTATACACAAAAATGTATGTTAATATATTTTTTGCCATTGTACAGTGATCTGTTGCAGGTTTGCATAAAATCCACTTGCATAATTTTCAATCAAATATGAATCTATAAATGATATTTAAACTATGAATTTGAGTCTTTATTCAACAGTCAAACCTTACAGAAAAAAAGTCATGACCGTCAGAAGACGTGATCAAAATCGTGACCATCAGAACATCTTCATGCACAAGTTAGTTTCTTTAACTTCTTAAAGTCTGTGCCCACTCAAGAATACCAGCCTGTCTGACTTAGTCCCTTCTCATTACTTGTGGTCATAGAAACGAAGATGGAGCCAAATTAGGATTGATAATTGTCAGCAATTAGCCTGAGGCAAAGAAAGAGAAGACGACAAGATATGTGTTGTGAATCTTTAAAACAAGCGGAGACTAAGAGCCACTGTGGCTGACTGGTCACAGCCTGACAGCCAAGAAGAGCAATACAATACACTCTGTCTGAGCTAAGAGGCAGGTCATTAACACATAATAGAGAGCGGTGTCACTTTAGACACCTTAATTTGATAATTACTGACAGGTAAAATTACACTATTGATGGACGACAGAATAAGGGATAGAAAGCTGTGCCCTTAGCCAGTAAGGTACAAATGGAACTTTCTTAGGCCTGCCTATTCTACAGTATATAAACTGCACAACGCAACATTAGATGATTTACCAGAATCCTAATCACTGGCTCCAGACTGCAGATTTAAGTATCAATATTTTTTTGATGCATCTTAAAACATGGAGCCTAAATTTCGCATTCATCTTTGATGAAGCTTTTGTTCTGAATCAGTTTTTGTCACTAGGCCAAAAAACTAAATGACTGCCAGAAGTTTCCTCTTACAAAGATATTTAGGCCGTAATCAAACCGCCTCATAATGTTTCTGTTTTTAATTTGGAGTTTGCTGAGGAGGGTGTGTTTACTCGTCTTTTGTATCATAGCTAGTTAGTTAATCTAAAAATCATCATTTACTCGGGATCATGTCATTCCAAACTTTTCTATCTTCTGTGGAAGAAGCAAAAAAAATTTACTTTGAAAAATGATATTTGAAATACGATGTTGTTTTGGATCCTATTGAACAAAAACATTCCTCAAAACTTTTTTTTTTCAGGTCCTGCTGAGGGAATTAAATGCAATCGCATGTTTACAAATGCAAACAGAGACGCCAATTAGGGTAGCACATCCACGCACACAAAATAAACATCTGGTTTTCCAACTTCTGTCGCGATAGAAACGGTGGCATAAAACAGAACCAGGCTTCGCCGAGAAATTTGATTAAAAAGCAGCTCTACTTTGCAAAGTAATCTCCAAGCGCATTGAAGTTTAACAGTTGCCACAGCCTTGATGAAGATACACATGCGGCACAGATGTATTCGCATCCACAAAGTGATCCGTGGATGGGGATCAGATTGATCTGTGTTTGGTTTCTGCTCTGCTAAAAAGATTCAGTAAGCTGACATGACATGGCTACAAGAGTATCATGGAAATAACAAAAGATGGACAGACAAGCAGACAGATATGGAGGGATGGGTGTGAATAAAATGAAAGAAAGAATGAATGATGGATGGATGGAAAGAATGAAAGAACAATGAATGGATGGAAGAATAAAAGAATGATGGGTAGATAGATGAAAGGAATAAAAGAATGATGGATAGATGGAATGAAAGAACGATGGATGGATGAAATGAAAGAACAATGGATGGATTGAAGGAATGAAAGAACAAACAATGGATGGATGGATGGATGAAAGGAATGAAAAAAATGAACAATGAATGAATGGAAGGAATGAAAGAATGAACAATGGACGGTTGAAGGAATGAAAGAACGATGGATGGATGGAATGAAAGAACAATGGATGGATTGGAGGAATGAAAGAATAAACGATGGATGGAAGGAATGAAAGAATGAACGATGGATGGATTGAAGAAATGAAAGAACAAACGATGGATGGATAGAATGAATGAAAGAACGCAAGAATGATGGATGGATGGATGCAACAATGGATGGATGAATGGATGCATAGATGGAACAAATGAAAAAACTAATGGTGGATGGATGGATGGATCACTAGATGGATGGATGCATGAATGGATGGATGGAACAAATGAAAAAAACTAATGGTGGATGGATGGATGGAACACTAGATGGATGGATGCATGGATGGATGGATGGAAGGAATGAAAAACTAATGGTGGATGGATGGATGGATGGATGGATGGATGGATGGATGGATGGATGGATGGATGGATGGATGGATGGATGGATGGATGGATGGATGGATGGATGGATGGATGGATGGATGGATGGATGGATGGATGGATGGATGGATGGATGGATGGATGGATGGAACAAATAAAAGAATAAACAAATGATAGATAGAAGGATGGACGGTGAAACAAATAGTAGAACGAATTATAGATGGTTGGATGGAACACTAGATGGATGGATGCATGGATGGATGGACGGAACAAATGAAAGAACTAATGATGGATGGATGCAACACTGGATTGATGGATAGATGGATGGGTGGAACAAATGAAAGAACGAATGTTGGATGGATGGATGGATGGATGGATTGAACATTGGATGGATGGATTGAACACTGGATGGATGGATGGATGGAACACTGAATGAATGGATGGATTAATGGTTAGATGGATGGATGGAACAAATAAAACAATGAACGAATGATGGACGGATGGATGGAAGGATGGATGGATGGGTGGAACGAATGATAGACTGAATTATAGATGGATAGAACACTAGATGGATGGATGCATGGATGGATGGATGGAACAAATGAAAGAACTTATGATGGATGGATGGAACAATGGATGGATGGATGGATGGATGGATGGATGGAACACTGGATGGATGGATGGATGGATGGATGGATGGATGGATGGATGGATGGAACAAATGAAAGAACTAATGATGGATGGATGGATGGATGGATGGAAGGAACAGTGGATGGTTTGATCGATGGACCGTTGAACTGATGGATGGAAAGAACAAAAGAACAATGGATTGATGAACGCAAGAATGAACCAAAAAAAAAGGATTAATGTATAAATAAAACAAAACAAAAAAGTCCATAACTGGAATGGAAATAATGAAAGAATGATGGATGGATGGATAAAACAAAGAAAAGAACAACTGAGACATCTGGATGTAAAAAAAAATAATAATAATAAAACAACAAACGATGGGTGGAAAGATTTTTAAAAAATCATGGATTGATGGATGGATGGACAAAGCAGAAACAATTGTATGGATGGCAAGAGAAAAAAAAATGTATGAATGATGGACAGAAAGAACCAAAAGTTGGATTAATGGTTGGATTGAAGAAAAGCAAGACAGACAAAAAAAATGATGGAGAAAAAAAATGAAATAAAGCATAGTAGAATGAAAGTACAGAATGAAAGTAAAAATGACAGCTAGATAAACACGCATATAAATCCAGCTTGTGTGGACGGAACCAGGTAGCGTCACACCGAGTACTCGCTCTCTCTATTTGAGCACATTATCATTAGCAGTTATGTGCCAATTACACTGTCTCTGAGCATTTGACAAGCTGCCACCTCAGAGTCTCCTGAGCTGTCAGAACTGGGCTACACAAACACACCAGAACACAAGGGCTATTTAGGGGGGATACGCAGGCTCCATTTCCACAGTTAGCATGAACCCACCTGCAAAAACAGAATTCAGACAAGCTTTACTCCGAAGCTTTTTTTTCCCATGCGGGACCAAAAATAGCATCTGATAACATTCAGAAAACTGCTGGGAATGGAAATCCTTTAAACACAGACAAATAATAAAGTTGTTGAAGTGTCTGTGATTAGCGATGAAAATAATAAAGGTGATCTGTCAAAGTATTCACAAAATATAAATAAATACAGTAAAATAATGTAATAAAAATATATAAAAAAGCAGAAATGGAATAAAACTATATTTATCAATATTTTTTTTCTATATTAAGTATTTCCCAAATTAAAGGGACTGTTCACAGTATTTCCTATAATATTTTTTTCTTCTGGAGAAAGTCTTATTTATATTATTTCGGCAAGAATAAAAGTAGTTTTTATTTTTTTAAACCATTTTAAAGGGCCATGAAAACCTCCCTGTCTCAGCAGGGTGTTTTCACACGTCTAGTTTAAAAAATGTCAGGAAAGTGGGTGAGTCCAGCTTTGTTTACGTGAGAGTGTCGAGTGGCGAAAGAGGGAGGGTTTGCATAAAAAAGGGGAGTTTCAGTATGTGCACTACAGCGGCAACACAAACACACACAGGGAAAATAGACAGTGATTTGAGAACAGCATTTACAGCGTATCTAAGAGCTGTGTGAAAGTAGAGGATTTTTTGTCCACAATATTGTAGTGATATTACTGTAAACTTAGTAACTAAATTATTTTGACTAAGGTATGTCTTTAAAAACTGAAAGAGTACTGCTGACGATACTAAGTAACTTTGCCATCTAAATAAACATAAACAAAGAACACTGATCACACACTTACCAAATCTGTAGAGACTGGACAATCAGCATGAACTGGAACCACATCTTTTTGTGGCAAAGTGGCAAGTGGCAAATCCGGATTTCACCATTTCCAGATGCGAAAAGCTCTCGAGTAAAAAAAATGTTCCTTATAAACATTTTTTTTCGCATGTTAGCAGATCACTGTAATCCACACAAGCTGTGCTCTCATCGCAGGCAAATAGAAACAAAAAACTTTGTTGGGGCACATTTATAAAAGCAACACTGACGACCCATGTCTCCGAACAATTCTTCTACTACTTGTTTGAATTATGATTGGCAACACAACGTGGCATCTCTCTGAACACTGTAACAGGTAAAAGAAGTCTTCGAAGCCATGTCATGCATATTAATGAAGTTGCATCTTGTTCACAATTGAGTGCACTGATTGGTTCGAACAAAGTCTCGTGAATTATTTAGATGTGCTGAAAACTCAATGATGTCACTTTGTACAGGCCGGTACAGACAGCCAATCTCCAAGCTGGAGTTTACACAATGATCTCATGGCTGCGACGTTGCTTCAAAATTTATTTTTAAACCGGAAGAACGAATTTGCTCTAAACAACACAAAAACAACCAATTTTCACTTTTTAGCTAAATAAATGTGTCCTAATAGTGTTTTTAGCAATGTGGGACACACATATATACTGTATATATGACTGTCAACATCTCAAAACATGCATTTTGATGTTTTGTGACCCTTTAATGCCAATATTATTAGCCCCCTTAAGCAATATTATTTCGATTGTATACAAAGCAAACTATTGTTATACAATAACTTGCCTAATAACCCTAACTTGCCTGAATAACCTAATTAACTTAGTTAAGCCTTTAAATTGCACTTCAAGCAGAATACTAGTATCTTAAAAAATATCTAGTAAAATATTATGTAGTCATCATGGCAAAGATAAAATAAATCAGTTATTAGAAACGAGTTATTAAAACTATTATGTTTAGAAATGTGTTGAAAAAATACTTCTGTTAAACAGAAATTGGAGATAAAAATAATATTAAAAAGCTAATAATTCTGACTTCAACTGTATAAAAAAAAAAATCTCTGCAACATACTTTGTAAAAAAAATTCCCATAGAAATCTATCAGCAGAGTGAAGGGCAAATCATAACACTTTTGGATGATATCTATAAGCGATGACACAATGGAGGCCTGGTCTGTATTCACTGACTGCTTAAATTTGATAAGAGAGCACATATTTACACACTGGCCCGACACTACAATTCAGCCTGTCAGTGGCAAAGTCTCAGTCAACATTGCTCTCAATCCATTTAGCTATTCTGTGGTTGAGCAAACAATGGTTTTACAAAGGCAATGATGTTTATGCTGTGAAGTGGTGGGTTTTGTGGGAGAAAACTGTGTTCGTTTTTTTTCTTCCCCTCCTGCTTTTGGCAGAAGTGCACAGCTCCCTCTGGCTCGAGACGCCTCCATGTCGCTGCCAGCAGGGGCGAGACTCGCTCGACAGAAGAAAACGTTACCTGGAGCAGACTGCTAACTGGCTGTGTCCCAAACACCACTGTACCGCTAATGAATACACATAACGAATTTACCGAATGTTAGTGAAACACAAGGAGGGACTCAAAGGGGAAAAGTCGTATTGTTTATGATCTCTATGTAGTATAAATACAGTCCAAAGTAAACACTAATAAATGTTCACTTTTGTAGGCTTAAAATGCAAAACGTGGGAGCGCAAAATTTAATAAATAGATATACAAAAGTTTTTGTCATCACAAAGTTGTCTAAATGTGTTTTTTGATCTATTATGCTCACACCAAGGCTGGTTTATTTAAAGAGATTGTTCACCCAAAACTAAAAATTCTCTCATAATTATGCTCAACTTTCAATTGTCACAAACCAGTCTTTTTTTATTCTGCTGAACACAAGTTATTTTGAAAAATGTTGGGAACCTGTAGCCAGTGCTTAATTTGTACTGGATCTTGTTCGAGGAAATGTCAGATATTCACGTTTTGCGTTCCGGTATTTATTTTAATTGATCCACATTACCTTATGTATAGTGAATACTAGCATATGTATGTGTGAGAGAGAAAATGTGAATGAGTCCAATTGAAAAACAGCGAGCAAAGCTGTGTGGATTGTGTGCACGTGCACATATAAAGGTAGTCACTTTCTTAGGTAATCAGGTAATAGGTGATCAGCTATCTTAGGTTTCCAATCACTCTTATTGGTTGGCGATTATGGTTTCGCGTGCAATGAGCAGTGAAAATAAATAATGGCATAGTGGCCTACCTAAATAATATTAGTATTTTCAAAATGCCAGAGGCTGTCAAGAATATATAATTTATTTTTAAAACCACAAGTATATCTGATAAAGAGCCAGATCGAAAGAGATCTCGAGGAGATGAAACTGCGCCCCTAGATCAGGATAGCGGGAGACAGAAGCAAAGCGATCTCAAGTCAGTCAGAAAACATGACGGAAAAGGTAACTGTGGGCTCTTCTTGAAGATTAGACAGAGTGAGACATTTTCGCTTTGGCACATAATAGTGAAGTCAACTGAATGTCAGTGGTGTTAGTAAACTGCATAGTGATGTTTTATATGATTTATGTCTGTAGTTACATATTTGTTTGTTTGTTTTAATCCATGGTTTACCCATAACGTTATATTGCACATAATAATTAAAGACGTTGGTCATGGTAACTTTTATTTCCTGGTTTTGTTCCGAAAATTATTCATTTACAAATTAAGCACTGCCTGTAGCCACTGACTTCCATAGTATTTGCTTTTCCTACCATGGAAGTCAATGGTTGCAGATTTTCTAACATTTCAAACAATCTCGCTTGTAAATAGTGATGAATGAGATTTTTATTTTGGGTTAACTATTTCCTTAATGAAAATTCAAGTTATTTTAGCTATTTATTGTAGTTATTTTAAAATATATTAAAAAAAAATTCTCCAATTTGTTTGATGAACAGAAAGCTTAAAATCCCAATTTATTATATTTGTTTTCACTGTAAAAAGTCCTTATTCTCATCCTTGCTTATTCAAAAAAATAATATTGATTTTTTTTTTCATATTATATTAAAATTAGTGGTGGGTTGTTATCGGCGTTAACGTGCTGCGTTAACGCAAGACTCTTATCGCGCGATAAAAAAAATATTGCCGTTAATCTATTCTCAAAGTTGGGTTGGGACCTGGGTATATTCTACGCAAGCTAAGATGACTTTCACCTTGACATATTAGCGCGGATGCATACCTGACCGATGAGCCGTCTGACAAAAGAGTGCCCTTCTGAATCAAATCAGCAGGCTGCCTGACTTTAGCTGCAGTTCGGCAGTTCCACTTTATCTCACGAACATTTCATTCATGCCCTCGTGACAAACTGGGGTATTAGACGCAAATAAGGAGTAAGGACTGGTGAGTGTTTTGGAATTTAATAACGCACGCCAAATGGAAAGAAAATGGAAAGATTTTGCGATGTGTGTGTGTGTTTGTGTGTGCGGTCCTTTACTGACAGCCACGTGTGGATCTTGTCGGAAAATATGGCAACAGGTCCTAAATACCATGGTGTTTACTTCAATAATGCCACTAATATATGCATACTCCACGTCTTAATTTCTGTTTAGTTCAGTTATGACTTTAAACGGATTAAGGTAATCAAAAAAAAAAAAAAAAAGCTTATGTAGGCCTACAGTTCAAAATTCATGTTTAACTGAATAAACAGTTAGTAAACACATTGAACATAATTTATTTTCATCACCAATTATCATAGTAGAACAGTTTCTTAAACAGTTTGTGATGCATTTTGGAAATCGCAGATGAGTCCTTGGTCTAATGCGCCACCTGGCTTGAGAAACCCTCAAAGACTTATTATTCGGGTAGCACACATATTCGGAATCCTTCAGCAGAATTCAAATAAGCCATTTTAATCTAGATTAAAAAAAATGATCTATGCCAGCCTATAATTAAAATGTTGATATTAATTTCAAATTTTATAAGAGTACAATATAACATGTCACTTAAATTGTCAAATAAATAAATTATATAAGAAAAAAGCCAAAAAAAATAAATAATTGGCAGCAACTGTTGTAATTGGTATGTTAAGTTGAATCTCTGATATCTCTTCATAAAGATATTCATTTCCTACATGAAGTGAGCGTTCTGATTAAGCACAAGTGCATGTAGAAATATCTAAGACTTGACTCAGTTTCCTGTTACAACTGGATGTTTCATACATGTGCTGAGACCCACATGGCTCCCTGCCACAACATGTCAAGCTTGTGTCTTGTTTATTCCATCGCTCTCATGCCATCTGAGTCAGAGATAAGATACTATCCTACTGGATCCACGTTAAACCGCTTGGCTCCAGGAGGAGGAGGAGGCTTAGAACATGTCCGTATCTGCTGGTGCCTTGCAATGACCTTTTTTTTCTTCTTTGAAGCACAGACCAAGAATGCATAGTTTACATTGTGGGAAATCACCAAAGCAACAACAGTCTAAATTCAAAACGATTCATACCTTGAGAATCAGACGGCTCTCTTAACTTGACCAAAAAAAAGTCTGCATTCTCAACCATTTGGGTGTGTAGGCGGTGGTTCCAGCCCAATAAGATGGCATGGATTTCATTTGGAAATCAAGTCTATTTTCCTTTTTTTTTCTTCTCTTAACATAAGCCAGACTTATTTTGGGAAAATTGTTTTAAGAATGATTGAGACTGTACGCCGCTGCCAGCAGTGCGAGTTGGCTTTTATACGAGTAGCAAAATGAGTAAAGAAACATTTTGATTCCATTTCCCATGTACAAGCTTTCAAAATTCCAAAAGATTTTGGTCTCTGGCAGCTTTTCCGCGCTGCCCACAGGCCACACACAGAAGGAGAGGAGCGAACCGTTCATACGATACTGTACATCCTGTGGCTTCCTCCAGAGACCAATGCTTCAGCAAATCCGAGCTAATAGCTATCCGTGTATTGTTTTCTTAACGCTATTTTCACTGACATTTTGACCGGCAGGTTTTTACGGGCACTTGTTCTGCGAATCAAACCAATCTGCGAGACGGAAATTCAAAGAGCCAGCTTGCTAACATGGCAAGCCACACGTAAAGCCTCGAATTTCTTTATACAAATGAAGAAAAGTGCAAAGTAGACACTTCTAATGATTTTCCCCCTATATTTCTGGTTTCAGTACAGTCTACGCAGGAACATAACCAAGTCTTGGCAGGTTTGAAGAATGTGCCATTTACACCAATGAGTTTAATTGTTTTAAAACGCATATTTTTGTTATGGCTATGCATGGTGTCTACTCTGGCATCTTCAACCTGCAAAAATGGTATGTAATGGAGGACAGCTAGTGAAGCGCTATGCAGATAAACCTCACTCCTCTGATCTCTAAAGGTGCTCTAGCAACAGACACTAGAGGTCATCGCCTTTAGCCTCCTTGTTAGAGCAACCGACTCCCATGCAAAGAATCTCTGGTTCGATGCAAGCTCAGACCGAGTAGGGTGCAGCAGGACCGGTGGGTTACACGTGGGGGCTCGTCCGGGATGGGAGTGAGGTTTAGGGGGGTGAGTAACATTGCCATTACGGAGGGCAGCTAGCGAAGTGCTATGCAGGTAAACCTTACTCCTCTGATGTCTATAGGTGCTCTAGCGACAGACACTAGAGGGCATGGTCTTTAGCCTCCTTGTTAGAGCAACCAACTCCCATACAAAGAATCGCTGGTTCGATCCTAGCTCAGAACGGGATGGGTGCAATAGGACCGAGATGAATGGGCCCCTTTTACATTCCCATTAAAGATGTGTCTTCATCAATCCAAACAATAATTGAATGATGTAAACAGGGTATAAAATGTTAAGAACTTATCTACTTTTGACCCCTTCTGTGGGTCAATTGAGCACTTTTAACCTTATCCCTAAGGGGCCGATCACACCAAACGCTGTTTTCCATTCTGAGAATGTGAGGTGCACCGCACTGACTTTTTTGTTGACAAAAAAAAGACGAAGTGCGGTGTACTTTTTTTATGTTGCTAGGCAACGACTGAATCAGCTATGTATTGTGCATGAGTATTGCTGTAGATATTGTTACGTAATATTTAATATTACAATTATATATAAGCTCTGTATAACTCAAAACAGTGACCAATAATCTGTTTTCCATCTTTAAAAGTCTCTGTAGTTGTCTTACCAACACTTTTCTGCTCAGAATTTACTTTTTCAACTGCAGGCGCACATTGCTTAGCGGCAAAAACAAGAGGCACAGATGGTTAAACTGCGAGGCGTACAGGGCGCATAAGCAGCACGAGAAACGCTCGGAGCCATTAGTAAACCATTCAAAAGATGCGCCTCTCATCGCAAAAAGTGCGTTCGGTGTTATCAGTGCCTTACACATTAAGCTTGACTTCCTTTGTAGGAGGAACACTTATGTGGTCAAATGTAGTGAAACAAACTACTGAAATCACACATGATTTCTAAGCGACATTTTGTGGGAAAAACGTCCAATTTATGATCTGAAAACGAATGTTAAATATATGAATGTTAAAATAAAACACTATAACAGAGTTCCTCCAGCACTGGCCACTTCTATTCAGTGCTTGAACGAATGCCCAAAGGAGTCGCCACATGCTTCTGTCCACCAGCGGTCGGAGGATTCCTCTGTTTGTTATCACTCGACCGACTGCATTTACACAGTCATCCCCCGCTGCTTATTTTGCTGGTTGCACAGTTTACTATACTGCGTCTAGGCCCTGTCCTTGGAGCACGTCCAGTAACGACTGCTGCTGTCGGCCCCCCTTCATCTGTCTTCAACGCAGGACAACCTGCTGACACACCAACCGCCAATCTGTGGGAAAAAAAACTTTCCTGGAAAGCAGCGTATTCTGGAGTCGCTGCAGCTGTGCATTTAAGCGGAGTAATAAATATGTTTGTAGATATTATACTTTACATACATTTCTGCACAGGCCTCCTACGATAGGCAGAGTATTCCTGAAAACTGTTAAATGCACTTCTATATAAAGATTGCTGATTGACCCTTTGCTAAGCTCTGCCCCCAGGTCACATTTGGAAACACTTGCCACATTCAAATGAATGGAAAGAAGTGCCATAAGACAGCAATTAAGGGTGATAACTGTGTAAGAGGAAATAATATATTGCTTATGTTATTTTTTTACTGGGTTACCTAAGATGCACCAGTCTGATTGATTGATTGATTGATTGATTGATTGATTGATTGATTGATTGATTGATTGATTGATTGATTGATTGATTGATTGATTGATTGGTTGATTGATTGATTGATTGATTGATTGATTGATTGATTGCTCAGTTACCTTCACAAGCGTACAAGTAGATAACTTCAGATACTTTCCCAGAAAACACCACTGGAAATTAACATGCATAAATACAGTTCCAGCAGTACATTATAAAAGAATAATAACAAATTAATAATACAAGATTGCATCATATGTTTTTAAATCATTAATCAACTAAGAAATTATTATGCACATGCAGTGTATGAAGTGAATATTGTCTTTGTTTGTCTTCTGTTCAGACTTCAGACATTCTCTTCCTGTCATGCTTCACTGGGCTGCGGGTCTGGCAGGGACTGGAAGTATGTGTGCGCGTGTGGGTAGAGAAGTTTCACACCCTGTTTTCATTAACAACACTACAGATGTGTCTGTTCACCGGACATTACATCTCACTGTATGCTAACTGAGCCCAAGCCAGAGATAGATAACCTGATATTTCATTCTCAACAACAATAAAGAGGCCACCAAAACACCTGTGTAGGAGGCAGTCTCCATAGCCTTTGAATCCGCACTAGGAAACATAAAAAGGATGGAATTATCTTAGAGTTTGAAGTCAAGACTAAACGGTGCATGCTGGGAATGGCACGTTGTTTAAAAAAAAAAAAAAAAAAGAGAGGCAGAGACGAATAGGGAACGAGAAGGGGAGTGGGCTAATCCCCCAAAGCATCCATATATTGCTCCTTACTCCTCTCCCACTGCTTGTAAACGGCCTGGAATGTAACATGTTGTCTTTGGACCCCGTGTGTGTGGATGTCTCCAGTATGGAGAGATTTATGTGCGCAGACATTGCCTAAAGCTCCCTCTTTCTGACTTTTAACAAGGTCTTTGAAGCAAGGATAGAGCCTTGCAGCATTAAAGTAATATCAGAGGCACATTCTTTCATTTCTTAGTCAGTTATGCGTTGTATCTTCGTGTGGCGGTCGTGTCTTTGTCAACGCCTTCTGTCTGGCAGATACGACTTCTGAGAAATGGGTCAAAATGAGTTTGTCTTCGCCCTTGTAACAGCGGATCTACTCGCGCGCAAAGTTTGCGATGCATAAGAGCACTTTTTAAAAGCAGCAGTACTTTCAGAGCACTTGAATTATTCCTCAGATGTTAACAGTGTACATATATTATTCTTTATTTTCAAGCACACTTATGTTGGAAATACACCAGACATTTTTAACATCAAACTGTCGACGAGTAGAAAGACTAAAACCCATGCGACCGAACTCAAGCAAAGAAAAGTGCGCTGGACTTCCTCTTTCCAGTCTCATTTGGTATGTAGGGCGCAACTTCTCTCGACTTTGACTTTCTTTAATGAGCGTGGAAGGGAGCAGAGCTACTTCTTCAACTTCTTGATCGGAATCTCATGTTTTTCAAGTAGACTTTAGGCCACAATCAAATGCCAGTGGACTCTTCGAAAAAACAAAATCAAGACATCCCCCTGCTTTCACTTACCATATCTAATCTTTAAATCCCCTCTTGGGGCTGGTCAGTCCCCCATGTGAAATTTAAGATGAGGAGAGCAGGGGGATCTTGGAAAGCCATTTACTTAACTGTTTATAAAAGCCACATGAAGGAAACTCTGCGCAAATCCCCTTAACCGCTGGTGAAACAGCTTGTTTCCACAAAGAGAGAATGAGCATAGAGTACAACTAAAGTGAACAAAGTAACAGGAAAGATTGAGCAAACCATGTGCTGACAACTTTTCCTTTTTCTTTCCAAGGTAAGGTGTTTTGACAAAGTTTTGTTCACCTTTTGGGAAACCGAAATGAAAGTATTTCCCACTCTAAAATGATATCAATCTTCTGTAAAGACTGCAGTCTGTTCCAGATAGTGGGCGGTCATTCAGCTGACAGGAAGAAAAAATTAGACTCAGTCAATAGGCCTTCCTGTAAGCTGGCAGCATGGCATCTCAGGTGTCGGTCAGTAGTATTGACTGAGGTGGTTTCAAAACCAATACAAAAAGTAACTTTTGCTTCATGCACTACGTTTTATAGAGTTTGCACTAACTTTCTTCATGGCAGCCTCATCGCGTCGCCAATGATTATATGATGATCAAACATCACTGAACAAGGTGCAACTCACTCTTAAAAACTCAAGTTTAAAGTGGCTTCAATGAGTTCATGAATCAATGAGGTGTTTGAAAAAGAAACTTTGAGAAGTACTTCTGAAAGTGTTCTACAATACATCAATGAAACATTGAGAGAAAATAATATTTGAGTAGATGCTATTGAACGTTTATCTCACAAAAATCCCCTATTGTTTAAAACAGTCAAAATATAGTTGTGATCAAAATATTACTTAGCTAGTTAAAGTTTATTATACATTTAAAATATACAGTTGAAGTCAGAATTATTAGCCCCCCCTTTACTTCTTTTTTTTTTAAATATTTCCCAAATGATGTTTAACAGAGTAAAAAAAAAATTCACAGAATGTCTGATAATATATTTTCTTCTGGAGAAATTCTTACTTGTTTTATTTCAGCTAGAATAAAAGCAGTTTTTAATTTTTTTAACACAATTTTAAGGTCAAAATTATTAGCCCCTTTAAGCTATATATATATATATATATATATATATATATATATATATATATATATATATATATATATATATATATATATATATATATATAATTTATTTATTTTTTTTTGCTTAAAATCAACATCACAATTTTCTCACTATTCTATAGATATATTCTATAGAAATAAATGTTCAAATGAGTAGGCTATTATTATTGTTAATTTTCAAACATGGTAAAACAAAAATAATAGTAAGCCTATGTGTTGGTCTACTGTTGGTTAAAATGCTACATTTTGTATAGACTCTGAATGGTGGACTTGAATAGACTTTACATTTGTCCTGTTTGATAATTCACAGTAAAGTGATGACATCAAAACACAACTATTCATAGTTTGATTTATGCTTGCAATCTGTCTTTGACAACATTATTAGACCATTTCTTCACTGGTAGAATGAGACATTTGTCATTATCAGATTCCCTCTTGCAATTTGATCAACATTATAGGCTAGAGTAGTTCTACAGACACTGTTAAACATTTATTCTCATGCAAAACACTTTGTGTTCGCTACGAAAGAAAAACATGAAACGCTTGTCGTAATCATAACTCTAAAATGCGATATGATCATTCAAACGATTTTGGTTTCACTTTCACTGCAGAATGCGCTTATGTTATGTCTGCCATTACTTTGAGGGGAAACAAAAACATATATGCAAATCATACTTCCCGTGTGGCTCCCAAATGATCACTCTGTGCAACAATCTGAACGTTATTTACTACTTTATTACCTGTTATTCACAGCCTGTGTAGGTTCTGTTTAAACATCATTTATGCGCGACATCTAAACTAAATGTGCGTCAGCTCATGTGTCATTCGCAGCTGAAGACAGAAATTACATTTTTGGGGTGAATTATACCTTATAAATACGGTTTGTGACTCTTTTAACACTATTTGGAGGTGTCCACGTTGATGAGCAACATGTATAAAACAATGTGAAGACTTGTGCAACCTCCTTTATCCTTCTCCCGAACTTGAAAATATAATTGGCTGAATCGTAGAGATGCTGGATTAAGATCATGTGGGGGGGGGTCAAATCGAGATCGTGATCTTATTTCGATTAATAGTGCAGCCCTACATTGAACCAACCAAGCTTTTATATATATTCCTTTCGGCCGAGGGTAAGCTCGGCCTACGTCCTGAGGGAAGTACATCAAAACAGGGATAGTGGGAATGAGTCTAAAAGCTTACAGCTTCCTAGGCGGTCTCCCATCCAAGTACTAACCAGGCCCGACCCTGCTTAGCTTCCGAGATCAGACAAAGTCAGGCGTGCTCAGGGAGGTATGGCAATAAGAAGTTTAGTTTTAGTCCGAACCAATAAATTCTATTATTAAAATTACACATAAAGTATATGGCACATTAATCAGTTGACTTAGTGTTCACATTGCCATACAAGACAGAACCTAAAGATGTGAAACAAACAGCAAAACAAGAAATGGCTTTCGTGGCCTATATTTTGGGGCAGAACTTATCAAACTTATGCAAAATAAATCATGTCCACAATAGTTTATTTGAAAGTGTACCAAGACCGATATTTCAGTTGTTTTACTGGTTTATATCATGTGTATTCAGATTCAGATATCAGTACCCTTTTAAAGAAACCGTACTAAAAGAAAAGGGATGTATTTAAATTAGATCTGTGAATTTATGAACACATCCATAAGTTGTACACACTACAGTACTTTTAGCCGAAAAAAAGTGATAAAAAGTAAAGAAATATTTGTAAGACATTGCACCAATATAAGCATGCCCTGCTCCTGTTATCCTGTCAGAGATCCTCTTTCTCTGTACTATAAACCCAGTGCAGCGGAAGGGCCTCATTTGGAGAAGCAGAAAGGAAGAAAAAAAAGAAAAAGAAAGAATAAATCCCTTTCTCAGGAAGATTAGTGGCTGTCCCTTTAGAGTGGGCTGTGGATGGAGCAGCTTTTTAAGCCACATTTTTCTCTGCCAGTGGCTTGACCCCTGGTGCTTTGCCTCTCTCGCTCTCTCTCTCTCTCCCCTGGGCTGCCTGCTGTACTGCTCTCTCTGCTCCTCCCACCCAGCCTCCTTACCCATTCTTCACAGTCTCTACGGAGACCTACTCAGGAGGGATGAAAAATACCTCTGTTTCTCTAACATGGTGCCGCTGACCAATCTAGAACTGTGTGTGTGTGTGTTTCCGCTAACAAAAATGTTGTTCTGGGGTGTCAACAACAGTTGTTTTTCGCACATAGGAACATTTTCATAGTTCCTACAGAAGCACACACTTTTTGGCTTTGATGTCACTGTTGGTCAGCATACTTTACTTCAAATTTTCTTGTGACTGGTGCAACTAAATTTGGGAAAATGTTTGCTCTAGAGGGACATGGCTAGAGCTGGGCGTAGGCATGGGCCGGTATAAAATGATGACGCTATGATAACTTTGACTAAAAATATGACGGTTTCACAGTATTGTGATTAGTGCTCTAAAACTTATTCTTTATAAATGTCTGGGTAAAAAAAAATTATAATTTCTCCATTGAACAACCACATGGATGGTCCTTTGCTGCTGGAGATAGTGTTGGCCTAAAATAGCTGAGAAAAAACATGTCCAACAGAAAATATTGGCAGTTTTAAAGGCTTGACGTTTTCAAACCACAGTAAAACTTTCAAAACCGGTTATCGTCACATGCCTAGCAGTGATATGACAAAAATCTTGATACACAATTCAAGTGATCTCATATACTGATAGAGGGTTTCTGCAGGCTTCACCAAGTTAAATTTAAGACTTTTTAAGACATTAAGACCATTATTACACTCATACAGGGCTAAACGCTAAGTTTAAGCTGAGTTTTTCTAACAACCCAAATGGATTTTTTTTTATTTGACCTATTAAAAAATATAATATAATTTAAAACATTTAATAGTACAATAATACAAAGTATTTAATAATACAAATGTCACATAATTTAGTTATTTCTTAGCAGCATATTTTAAATAATGTCTCAAAACAAGCAAGCTCTAGTTGTATACATAGACTTGTTTTCAAAATAACCTCTTTAAAGTAAAATAAAAAAATATTAAAAGATTTTTACCCCCCGGAATTATTAGACCCCCTGTTTTTTTTCCTCAATTTCTGTTTAATGAAGAGAAGATTTTTTCAACACATTTCTAAACATAATAGTTTTAATAACTCATTTCTAATAACTGATTTATTTTATCTTTGCCATGATGACAGTAAATAATATTTTACTAGATATTTTTCAAGACACTTCTATACAGCTTAAAGTGACATTTAAAGGCTTAACTAGGTTAATTAGGTTAACTAGGTAGGTTAGGGTAATTAAGCAAGTTATTGTATAACGATGGTTTGTTTTGTAGACCATCGGAAAAAAAATTTGCTTAAAGGGGCTAATAATTTTGTCCTTAAAATGGTGTTTAAAAAATTATTAACTGCTTTTATTCTACCCAAAATAAAACAAATAAGACTTTTTCCAGAAGAAAAAATATTATCAGACATGCTGTAAAAATTTCCTTGCCCTGTTAAACATAGTTTGGGAAAAATTTAACAAAGAAAAAAAAATTCAAAGGGGGGCTATTAATTCTGACTTCAACTGTATCTGTCCAGGTCAGTGTAAATACATGAAGAAATATTAGACAAATGTTATCCTAAGGAAAATAATGAAAACATTATGTTGAACAGAGTTAAAAATAACATTTTTAAAATAAAAATTTATAAGTTTTATTGAGGCAGAATGTTAGTGATGGCCAGATAGTAGCTATACATGAACAAAGGAAAATAAAGACCTGTTTAATTAAGATTTAAGACCTACAACACAATGTTTGAGCAAATGTAAGACTTTTTTTAAGGTCTAAAATTTTTTTGAGATTTAAGACATTTTAAGATTTTAAGACCCCGCGGACACCCTGTGATATATAACACGATATAGTGCCAATTCTATAATTTCAATTAATTAATAGCTTTTTATATATTGACCACATGTAAAGACTATAACATTTTTCATTTTTAATATGTACTTACAAATGTATTATTTTTGCCCTGAACTTCAGGGCAAATGTTTGAAATATAAATAATATGAATAAAATATAAAACACTTTTAAAAACTAATGATTAGGGGGCCAACTTAAAAATAAAAAGATTTCCTAAATAAAATGCAAAATGTAAACATTGTACTGTCAAGTATGCAACTTCATCACGATGCTGCTGTTCATTTTTCTGATTGCAGCCTAATAAGGGTGTATAATATTGAGCTCATATAAATTGTGAAAACGTATACCGTAAACAATGTATTTTGTTGTACAAAAAAAAAACTATAGAGCATAATATGAAACAATAGACTTTTTATTTCATCCATATCATAAAAATCATCATATTGCACAGACCTGGACTTGCCTGATTTACAGTTCCTATAACTGACTTCTTGTATAACAGGTCATAGCAGAAGCCACTACTAAAATTTGCTGATATTGTTCCAGAAAGTTTAAAAGTCTGAAGGTAGTAGTTGGGAAAACATTTTTACCACAGCCATCAAATCAACACTAACTAAACCCTAACCTGATTTCACTAAGTAGGACATGTTCCTGGACTAACATCTATGTTGATCCTGGTACAACATTCCAATCAGCCAATCAGAATTAAGGAATATGTTTACTGTTTATGTTAAGTTTGGGCTTACGTTATAGGTTTATGCACTTCTATTGTTATCCAACTATTATTCCCCCCTGATTTTAGGAATAATTTACCGTTATGGTTGGGTTTAGGGGTAGGGAATAGGTATGGATTAGATTTTCGAACAAAAATGATGTTCCAGGATCAACACAGTTGTTAATCCAGGATCGCATCACACTTGGCAAAATCATGATGTGCACTAATTAATGCCAAACTTTATAGTCCTTGGAGTGAATGAGCTTTATATTTTAGGTTTTCACAGTTCATTCAGTTGCAGCAGTTGTATTTCCCTCTCTAAAAGTAAGTTTCCAAGATGGTCGCCAAATAGACTGACATTGGTTTGGATCATGTCAGGATACATTAAATTTGAGATCACCAGTTTTAAAATTTATCCTGAATTGGTGAGGGAAAAATGTGTTGTGGTTGAAGAAATTTCTTTTCAGATTTTCCTTTGAAACTCTGACACCTTTCCTTGTTCCTGCCCCGGTAATCACACACCTACTATGAGCATACGTCGTCTTGGGCTGCTGAACAAAAAGTTGGAAAGAGCACCTAATAAATCCTGCAGATCCCCTGTAACCACTAAACTGACCTCAATAAAACACATTCTGCGCCATTAAAAGTCGGAGCAAAAGCTGTAAATAGACATAAAAGTGAGACGAAACAAAAGGTATTGAATAGCTCAGAAATGCTTTCAATAAAAGTCCGGTGCTCTTGGAGAATTGCTGCTCGGCAGGGTTCAGATCCTCTAACTTTAGTCAAACACACTTGAACCAAGCAAATCTAAGTCTTCAGGTTCACTGGCAATTATAGGCAGGGTTTGAAATAAACCATGCAGAGAAGCAAATCTCAAGGGACAGGACTGAGTTTGTGTGGATTCAACTGCCCAAAAATTTTCACAGAGAACTAAGAATTGCTTCATGTACTGCATTTGTTCAGTTAGTTTTAATTTCAGCCATTTTAAGGCAAAATGATTTCAAATGATAAATGTATTTACAGAATCTAATTACACAAACTGAACAACATGTGGATAAGTTTTGGGTGAAATGTCCTTTAAACAACAAAAACTGATTTTCTTACTTAGATTTTTCCTCTTGTTTCTAGTCCAAATATCCAAAAACTATTAAATTAAGAAGCATTTGATAACTTCCTGCTGAAGAATTTGCCCCTCTCCTGTGGTTTGTAATGTAATGGCCAGCACAAATGTCTTGATATCTCACACCTCCATACTGAATGAAACCCCAAACCATGATTTTTCCTTCACCAAACTTAACTGATTTCTGTGTATTGCTTCACGCACTGCATTTGTTGAGTGAGTTTTAATTTCAGCCATTTTAAGGCATAATGATTTCTAATAATAAGTGGATTTGCACAATCCAATTACACAAACTAAACAACATGTGGATGAGTTTTGGGTGAAAATGTCCTTTACACTGCAAAAGTTGCTTGTCTTATTTCGATTTCTTGTCTTGTTTCTAGTCCAAATATCTACAGTAAAAACTCTTAAATTAAGAAACATTTTCTAGACAACCATAAAATATTGTCTGTGTAGACTTAAGAAAAAATATGCCAAAATAAAGTTAGTTTTTCCTTAAAACAAGCTAAATAATTTGCAAATGAGGTAAGCTCAATAACGTTCATGTCTGGTGACTGGGACGGCCAATCCTGGATTTTTTGTTTACACCACTGGCAGATTATTTGGTTTGTTTTTTAGGAAAAACTCACTTAATTTGGAAATATTATTTTTTAAATCAAGAAAATATGTATGGCTTGTCTAGAAAATGCTTCTTAATTTAATATTTTTTAGATATTTGGACTAGAAACAAGACAAAAAATCTAAATAAAATAATCATTTTTTGCAGTGTATTGCTTAACACTTGCGGTGAGGAAAAAAAAAGCATATATTAAATGATTTTTATAAAAAATTATTCTGAGAAGTTTGCAAGTTGTCTACAGCGTACATATGAAATAAAATCATCTGTTATGCATTACTAGACAACACATTAAATAATGACATATGCATAATTAATGCCTGCATTCGTTGATTTATTAATGCTACATGACTATGAAGCGAGAAAACAGAACAAATCAACAATCATTTTTAAGAAGACTCTAAAAAACAAATCATTATCCTAACATTAATTTTCTCTAGCAGGCCAACAAACTCTAATAATGTCACCCAGCACTACTAAAACATGCCATACAAACATAAACTACATTACCATCTCAGCAAACACCCCAATGGATAAAAAAACCATGATGCTAACAAGCTCAGACAACCATGATTAGTAATACATAACTCCTAGTCTCCAATGGCGAAAACAAGGTCCTTCACCATCACTGAGGTTTGTATTCGCGGACAACTAATAAACAACAAAATGAATCATTATTCACTATGTATTTCTTATTATCGCACGTTTTAATTTTCTAAACATGCAAATGAACTCTTTAAACATTCACAAAAGGCAAAATACAACAAGCATCAAAAGACAGGGCACACCGATGCCCTATTTCTCCTTTTGTCTTAAACAATTTATGATCATTGCTTTCTTATGGCAGGCCACCAAGCCCCTCATTAAACAGTAAGATGCCATAATACGAGCGGGTCATTAGCATTTCAAAGGTCTTTCACCATCTTCATGTTTGTCAGATGGACAGCGCGGTCCACTGCTCTCCCCGAAGCTTTAAGAAATTTATAACGGTTATACTCTGGAGGTAAGAAGAAGGTCTTTCAACCTAGTTAGAGAAGGGGTTTTCATCACACATTCACTGACATCTTTTAAACATGTACAGCCTCTCGTCCATTCTCTTCACACTTTCCTTTGCATCTCTGAGTCAACAAGTCATACAGGAGCAAACCAGCTCCAAATGCAATACATTTCCATATGTCTCTCAGCTGGTGTACAAACATGTTTTCTGTTTAATAGAGTAGTCTTGGGTGCTAACTAACACAAATAAATAAGTCAAAAAAACTAATAATTGGTTTATATATTATTTTTAAATTAAATAATTAAACAAACTACCATATACAAACTATTTAATATTAATAGTAAGAACGATGATAATAATAATACACTGTAAAATCCAATAAGTTAAGGTAACTCAAACCAATTGAGGAAACCGACTGCAACAAACCATTTAGTTCAAAAACGAATCTATACGAGTACTGTGAACTTAATCCATTTGAGTTGAAGTAATGAGGTATTTAATTAACTCATTACCTTCAACACAGAGTTCAAAACTCTTCTCAAATGAGTAGAATTAACTTTTAGTAAATTTTGAGGTAGTTACACTCATTTCATTTGATAAAGTTGACTGTTGGGTTTTACAGTGTAATAATAGTCAAACTGTTAATATAAATATATATATATATATATATATATATATATATATATATATATATATATATATATATATATATATATATATATATATATATATATATATATATATATATATATATATATATATATAAATAACATCAATAAAATAAATAAATAAATAAATCCATTTATCATGGCACACAACTGAGCTAAATTAAGTGTCAAAAATACTTAATAATATAATTATTATTTTTATAATTCTATAATATATTTTATAGCAACATAATATGCAAATAGAGGAAAAACATAGATAAATGAATAAATTAGTAATTAAATAAAGGAATGAATGAATAAATAAGCAAACAAATAAATAAATAAACAAATAAAGATGTCATGGCACAGAGTTATTTTACTAAAATCAGAATAAAGCTTAATATAAATACATATTTTACAAATGACAAATGACAAAAAACGCACACCCAAATATAATCTAGGGTGTTATTATTAATAATTATTTTAAATATTTTTATTGTAATAATTTAAACTACCAGAAATGGTAAATGAAGTGATAAAGTGAAAAATAAATTGTCAAACCAGTAGTTATTGTACATGTCTATTAACTTTTACCCTATTAATTTTTTTTTTCAATAAAATAAAACAAAAAATCTGATGAAACAAATCAAAACATTCCTAAAACTCCACAACCCAAATGGTCTCTAAACAATAAACTAGGACAGGATAAAGTGTGTTGGTTCATTTTCTTCAGCTGTAGGGGAGTAATCGTACTGTACCTCTGGACGCTGTGGTGGGTGAGGGCTTTTTGGGAAGGTCTGTGAAGCTACTGCCATCCAGGACTGATGGCTTCAATTCCTTCTTCTCTGTGGAGGTGGGACTCGTGGTCTCCATGATGAGACTTAAAGACAAAAACAACAACTGATATCAGAAGCTGTCGAGCTTAAATTGTGTCAAACACACAAATAGATGACCTGAAACCAGCTTTGCAGACTAGAATAGGTATTGAAACCAAACAATGGTCACGGTTCCATTCAAAGTTGCTCATTTAACTTCTAAATAAACAAACATTTTCATTCTATATTCAGTAGAAGAAAATCATCACTAGCACAAATTGTCAATAAAACAAAACTCAATTAAATATGGTTGTTAATGGGCGAAACCACTAAAACTATTTGTTTTTTCTTTTTTTGATAGATTTCATTCGAATATGGATAAGATCATCTTGACGGTTCTCCGAAGAATTGAACAAAACTATATTTGTGACAAACTTCACCTTAGACAACATTTGATATGTGTGCATTGAGGTCGGTCCACTAGTTTGTCCAGTTATTCAATCCCATGATCTGTTTAAGTAAAGTGACGTGAGCTTGTGTTGCAAAAATAACATTAAAAACGCTGATAAACACTGTAACAGTGAGTAAATATTATCAAAATAGCAATGAGGTGTTGGTTCAACCAAAAAAGAAAATTTTGTTATTAATTACTCCTCAATTTCCAATCCCCTGAGACCGTTGTGAAATCGGAAAGCTCCCTCATCCTCCATAAACAGCAAGGTTCAACACTCGTTCAAATCCCGAAAAAACACAACAAAAAGATTTTCAAAACAGACCATATGCCTTCAGTGGTTAAATTTGAATTTATTATTAACATTATCAAGCTACGAGAATACTTTTGTGCGCATATAAAACAAAACATTCATGAGCACCGTGCAATGACAAATACCATGACCAAGCATGACATGAATGCAATATGCGCCCTATACTGACATGGAGTAGAAACCCTTTGAATAAAGTAATGATTTGGTCTGTTTTAAGAATGTTTTTTTGCAGATTTTTCAGGACTTCGAATGAGTTAAGAACCTTGCCATCTACAGTAGTCAACATTTGAAGTGGATCATCACCTTTAATCAAAGCGATGAATATAATTTCACTAGATGATTTAAATAGCTCTATTCGGAAAGACTGACCTGGGTATGATCAATTCTTTTTCCATGAAGACATCAGTATAAAATGTAATCAATTACAAGCATTTACAAATAAGAGTCTAACAGCATTCAAATATAGACATAAAAAAATAAAATAAAAAGCAAAAAAAATAACATAATATTTAATAATATCTTTTACTATTTAATAAGTAATCTAATCCTGTGATGTGACTATTGCGGATACAGACACTGCGATATCGATGCTTGAACGATATACTGTTCAGCCCTACCACAATCTGTCACAACACATTCAAGAACATCAAAACAGCATTTATAGCTCAATTTCACATTAAAATGGAAGTCATTTGGATGGCAACAATAGCCTAGCAGTTACGTGCATTGACAAAGCACTGAGGTGCTCATGGTGACCCGAGTTCAATTCCCCTTTGCCAATCCTTCCCATCTCTCACTGTGACGGTCCTATTTAATTAAGCTGAAAAACCCCTAAAAATATCATTATAAAAAAGGAAAGAATTTTGAGATTTGAGAGCTGTTTGTTATCAGAAACCACAAAAAAAACTGAGCTTCACTACATGAGGTGCACTAATATCTAGTGAACTCACATCAAATAAAACAACGTACTTAAGATTTAAGAATTGATATTAATTTGTTTAAATTTATAAAACACAAACTTCCCCATTTGCAGAGGTTAAAACCTCAGTTTAAAAGTTTGTTACATGTGCGTACAAAACTGGAATTGTTCAGCACAAACTACACCATTGCACGCCAAGTGCATTACTGAATGCAAAAAATATTCTCCCAATAGTTCCACGAATGCGAAAGCTTCCAAGTAGCATTGAAAGGGTGTGACTGAAATGTTTCCATTATATAAACTACAATTGTAAAGAGAAATCCTTGACTTCCCTCTGCCCGTCTCATGACTCGTCTGTTTGTTTTGAGAGCTTAGAAGAGCCGTTGTAGAAACGCCATGTTACCAGAAGAGACAAAGCAGACAGCGAGCGGAGCAGAGGCCTGCTCAAGTGCCTGTGCTGAAGGCAGATGACTTGGCAGCACGCCGCTTGTTTAACTTTGTGTAACCTACAAGATTATCCTTGGTTCAGAGCAAACAGCGAGCGGTTTAGGATTGAAAGGAGGTCCAAACTGAGGCCATTCAAGTGTCTGATTGCGGCTGCCCGGGTTGTTTGTTCTTCAGCAAGTGAACAGGTTTAATACACTTCGGCATGCCTTCCAGATTGATTTTATAAACAATTCTCTTCACATTATAGTACTCATATAATGTGACTTGCACAGTAAAAGTGATAATAGATTTAAGAAACTGGTGATTAATCATATATATTTTATTTTAGATTTATATAATTTTGAACTATTATGAAAAATAGGATAATCACAATAAAACTATTATTGTGCCAAGTTCAGTTTTGCTTTTCTCAGAATGGGTAGAAGCTTTTAGAAGGTAGTAAAAAATGAATTGCAATAATCAATCTTATTTAATAATTTTGAACATATAAAGAACTAAATTAGTTAGAAATAACCTTTATATATACACACACACACACACACACACACACACACACACACACACACACACACACACACACACACATATATATATATATATATATACACACACACATACATATATATATAAAAATAAAAACAAATGAACATATATCTAAAAATTCTATTTATTATTTTGTGACTTTTTCAATTTACATATATTTAGCATTTGTTTTGTTTTATTCCTTTATATATTTATATTTGATTGTTGTTGTTTTTTAATTAACTGTAGTATTACTGTTTTATATTTATTTTCTATTTCCTTTTTAGTTTATTGTTTATTATGCACCTTTCAAGAAAATCCATTTAAAAATAAATAAACAAATAAATAAATAAACCATTATGTGATAACATTTTATTTACTTATTTTTTATTTTAATTTTTTTATTTACTTATTTATTTATTTATTATTTATATCTTATTTACATCTTATTTATTTACCTATTTCTATTTATTTATTTACTTATTTTATTAATTTATTTTTATTTACTTATTTATTTGTTCATTTACTTATTTATATTTATTTGTTCATTTATATTTTATTTATTTATTTACCAAAAAATGAATAACAATTTTAAAGTCAATAAGATGTATTCAATTATCCTGATCTCAATATTGACATACATAATCTTTATTTTTATTACTATAATATTATGATTTTTGCAGCATGTGATATTTGAACAGTACTGTGAGATCAGGCACCTTGTGATACACTTTACTATTCCCTTCGACAAAACAAAAGCCCAAAACCTGCAAGCCTGCATTTATCATATTACAAACACCGCCTAGAAAAACAACAAGCATATTACTTGTGGTGCAATAGGAGAATTATGCACGCAAACTAAATGATGCTTTACTTTTGACCTTTTGAATGTTGTTTCTACACACTAATCCAAAATATCTTCTTTTTTTAAAGTTCAGTATCCTGTAAGAGTACCTGTGGCCACATTCATCAGCCCTTTCTTGTGCCAGTCAAACATCCCTTTGCCAAGGTAAGCCGATTAGAGGTGGACTGTTGGAGTTGGAAAGCATCTGTCTCAGCTCTTGTTAGCCAAAAAGGTACATTTGCCATCCTGTCTCACTGACACCTCCTCACACTTTCCTTCGGAGATGTAACTAAACATCGTACATGTCAAAGGATTCATTTATACATTAATGATGAAGCCTCCTAATGTTGCTTGTGAGTTGTTGTCATCAAAAGCAGACCAGCCAAATATAACAACTGGGACGTTTCTATATGTCTCTAATGGAAAGAGTCATCCAGGATTCATGGTTTTTCTTGTTCCATATCATTAGCACGATTGTTAAAAGAGAATGTTAAATGAAATGAATCCCTTTTGAGGATGTTAGTCAAACACAAACATGCTATTGCTGGCTCGAATCTCCTTCATTTGCCGGTAACACCTAAAAGTACAGCCAAAAACTGACCTGGAACAGACACACAGTAACAATGACTCAGAAACACCTGTCAAAGATGATCGATCATAAGGATTTCAATAACAGTTACCAATATCTATTCTAGAGTTTGAAGCTGATACTATTTAAAAGGGAGCTGGAGCTGATACTATTTATTGCACTTCTGTATATACTGTTTTGCATTATACTGTACTTTTTGCACTACATACTTTTTTGTACTGCACAACTCTGGTTTGCACTCCTTGCCATGTTCCCTTAAGTTTAATTCATCATTTCTTTTCGGCTTAGTCCCTTTATTAAAAAAGGGTCGCCACAGTGGAATGAACCGCCAACTTATCCAGCACATGTTTTACACTACGGACAATTTAGTTTATTTAATTCACCTGTACTACATGTCTTTGGACTGTGGGGGAAACCGGAGCACCCGGAGGAAACCCACACAAACATGGGGAGAACATGCAAACTGCACACAGAAACGCCAACTGACCCAGCCAGGGCTCGAACCAGTGACCTTCTTGCTGTGAGGCGATTGTGCTACCCACTGCGCCACCGTGCTGCCCAAGTGTAGTATTATATGTGTATTTGTATTTAAAACTTTTTGTTTTAATATTACATGTTAGGCACCTAGGATCTGAAAATTACGCAGTTTCAATTCTCCTGTACATGTGCTTGAATTGACATTAAATCTGGCTTTGAAAAGTTTGGGGTAAGTGCAGTTTTTTTTTTTTAGAAGTCTGCAAGCATTTCTACATTGTGGAATATATTTTGGCCTTTAAAATGACCATTTTCTATAAAATATTTCAGTAGGTGTCTTCTGTAAATCATGGGGAAATGCATCATATTCAATATTTTATGTCTCAAATAAATAAATAAATAATGAAATTCGTAAAGAAATTAATACACAATACAGGGCACACGCTAATGTATGAACACAACACGCAACGAAAGATATATTACACATTTTACACCTTTATGATTTTTTATGTTTGATTTTTACGTTGCTTTCATTTTGAATTTAAAAAACAACAAAAAATCTATACATACATAAAAATATTCACTAGAAGCTATTTAGAAATCCCTTACAACCTTAGTTTTATTATGGTAGATGAGTAGTAACCTTTTTTATTGACATGATGATTTGTATAACCACAGCATTACTAGAAACACCATAGCTAAAGGGATAGTTCACCCAAAAACCACAGCCATATCACCCTGCAGCCCAAGACCAGTTACTCACTGACGCTAAGCAGGGCTGAGCCTGGTCAGTACCTGGATGGGAGACCACATGGGAAAACTAGGTTGCTGTTGGAAGTGGTGTTAGAGAGGCCAGCAGGGCAGTCTTAAAATTGCCAAGCTTCTGAAGCTCAACTTGTGGTCTGTGTGAATCCTAATGCCCCAGTAAAAGTAAAGGGGACACTATACTGTCAGTGGGCGGCGTCTTTCGGATGAGACGTTAAACCGAGGTCCTGACTCTCTGTGGTCATTAAAAATCCCATGCCACTTCTCGTAAAGAGTATGGGTGTAACCTCAAACGGCCCTTACCCATCATGGCCTCCTAATCATCCCCATCCACTGAATTGGCTCTATCGCAGTCTCTTCACTCCACCAATAGCTGGTGTGTGGTGAGCGCACTGGCGCCGTTGTCCTGTGGCTGCCGTCGCATCATCCAAGTGGATGCTGCACACTGGTGGTGGTGTGGAGAGTCCCCCCTCATGATTGTGAAGCGCTTTGGGTGTATGGCCATACACAATAAATGCGATATATAAATACACATTACATTACATTACAAAAATGAAAATTAATTCATCATTTATTCTCCCTTGTATGGTTTTAAACCTTAATGAGTATGTTTCGTCTGTTGAACACAAAAGAAGATATTTTGAAGAATGCTGGTTCCCATTGCCTTTTAAATTGTGATTGAAGCAAACAAATTACTATGGAAGTCAATGGGTGCCAGCTACCAGCATTCTTCAAAATATCTTCTTTTGTTTTCAACAGAAGAAAGAAACTCAAATAGATTTTGAACAAGTGAAGCGTAAATAAATTTTTTTTTTTTGAGTGAACTATAACTTTAAAATCCATGAATAGCTTGTAATTATCAAGGTTTTATTTTGTAGTTTATTGTGTTCAATTTTGAACCAAATTAACCTTTTAAAGGGTCACAGTGTATTTATTTCTGTTTTTTTTTTTTTTTTGCACTATGCACTATTGTGATTTGCATTGTAGATTCGCCTGATGACGAGGACCGTCAGTCAGCTGCTATGTATATGATTTTTTCAAATATATTTTGTTATATTATACCATTTATTGTTTAAGTTATTTCTATTGGAACTCTGGAGCCAATGTTATGAAATTTCATTCTGTGTATGTGTACATGTGAATGACAATAAAGTACTTGACTTATGAGTCATTTGAACTAACATTATATTAAACGGACTTAAAACAGCTTTTAAAATCAAGTTAGAACATGTTAAACCTAGTTTAATAAGTTACGATTAACCTAAAACATATGTTGTCATGACTAAGTGATCATATAATATTTTACAGTGTAGTTACAGGCTCTCAAACTGGCCAACCTGGCATGCCTAATCAACCCAAAATTGCCAAAATTATTGACTGATCTACATAGCTGATAAATCACTCCCCCATATTGCTCTTTTGTAGTCCATGTTTGTCTGTAATCTAAACCTAACACTTTGATGAGAAGACCTGCCGGTACAGGTGTATGCAAGCGAGTGGACAGGTGGTGATGAGGGTGAAAAAACGACAAGAAAGCGACTCTGTTCTTCTGCGTGGCTGCTTTGACAAATGCAGCGTGTGAAAAGGATCAGAATCTCAGGGGTGTGAGACCACGCAGGCTTGCGGGCTAATCCTCCATTGCCGCCCCCTACCGCATTACCCACCGACTGCTGAGCCAGAAAGTTCAGCCGTGACCGTTCACAAAATCCTCCTGCCCAAGAATTGACCACCTTGACAAATCCAGAGCTAATGATCAGACCCTGTCAGTTCAACTACAGCGTTCTGCAAAGGAGCATGTGATATAGTATCTAACAGTGAAATTAAGTCATTTTCACTCAACTAAACATTGATGAAAGATGGCGTACTCAACAGACATAAGTTATGTGAACTCAAATTCTGATTGTATTAAAGGTATGGTATGTAATTTCACCACTAGAGGGTGAGCTGTCACAACAAACAAAGACATAGTCGGATGACGCCGTGAATGAGTGTGAAATCATGGGAGTCTACTTTACATCCGATGGGACTGCTGTAGAAATCATGTCCATGGATGAGCTGAAGTATTCAAAATTCTCATCATGGTGGTATGAAGCAGAGTAAAACTGAAAGTGAAACAAGAGCGCTGAAGCAATCGCTGATGAGAATTGAGTGTGACACTGCACGAAAGAAGCTGAGCTTTTATTATGCCACATTTGACCTACTACAGCGTTCTGCAATGGAGCATGTGATATAATATCCAACAATGAAATGAACAAACTTTCACACAAACATTGATGAAAGTTTACTGTACTTAACAGACATAAGTTTTGTGAACTCAAATTCTGATTGTATTAAATGTACGGTAGGTAATTTTTCACCACTAGAGGGTGCGCAGTCACAAAAAACAAAGGTGTAGTTTGATGACACCATAAATGAATGTGGAATCATGAGAGTCTACATTACATCCTATGGGACTCCTGTAGAATATATCATCTTGAATCCATCATATTGATGGATGAGCTAAAGTATTCATACCACCACAGTGTTTCCTCTAGGATTTTTTCCAGCTGTGGGGGCAGGACTGGTAGACACAGATCTACCAACTACATATGGCGATAATGGCGTTATTTCAATGACAAATGTCATGAGCGCAGTATTACAAGTCGAGATCGCATTAGTGTAATACAAGCATGCGAATCTCTTTGCTTGCGCGCCGATTGCCTTTGTTCGTGCACAAAACTTTTTTGCACGCCCTCAAATATACTCTGCTCTAGTGCAGATTTTATTGTGCACGCTCAAAAAAACGCTGCTGAAGTGCAATTTAGATCGTTTATGTAGTGAGTAAGTCTCCAACATTTACTAGATTAGCTAGGAACATTTATAATTGCGTCCAATAGACCTACAGAGCGGCATTAATGCGTCCTGAAGTAAAGTGAAACGGCTATAAACTCCAGCAAGATAGTCATTGTATGCAGAGCCATAGGCTCTAAAGTATACTTATGGAAACTGTGTTCATCTTAACTGAAAACTACGTTGTGTTTGCTGGCCTCACACATCACTCACCTGTCAATCAGTCTGTCAGTCAGTCAGCATGTCACTTTAAAGCAGGTGTGTCAAACTCAGATCCTGGAGTTTGTTTTCAGTTCAGTTTAGTTTGTTGTCAGTTTAGTTCCAACCCTACTCCAACACACTTACCTGTAGATTTCAAACAAGCCTGAAGGACTCAATTAGTTTGATCAGGTGTGTTTAATTAGGGTTGGAACTAAACTGTGCAGAGCTCTGGCCCTTCAGGAACTGAGTTTGACACCTGTGCTTTAAAGGGTTAAACAAATAAGGCACAGCACTACAATTACGGAAAAGTTTGCGCTGTTATAATTTACTTACCTTTAAATAAGTTTTGGTGCGATTATAACCCACTATTAAAAAAAAAAGACTGAATGTTTTTGAATGAGTAGCTGTTATGTAGCCGTGGCGGGATGAAATTTCGTGTGGCGCCCGGCCATGGAAGAATGAATGTAGCGGAAACCATGCCCCATGATGAGAATTTTGAAATAAAGTAAGGCTGAAAGTGAAACAAAAGCGATGAAGCAATTGGTGATGAGAATTGAGTGTGACACTGCACAAAAGAAGCTCAGCTTTTATTATGCCACATTTCACCGCTTTCGGTTCTTCCAGTCGTGATGTAGGGAAGAAACAGCAAGGTTTTATCATATTAAATATGTTTCAGGGTCCTGTGTTATAGTGCTGCTCTGTGCAGTCTAAAAGTAATGCACAACATATTAAAGTCTTCCACGTCTTACCATGTTTTTTTCATAAAACAAAACTGGATATTAAGGGTATTTGACAATTAAAATGGCGACAAAGTGACACAGTTTGTGTCTGTGTAAATAGCTTATTTCGCTGTATTTGAACATTCCTCAATGTTTTGGGATAAAGTACTTAAGTTAGCAAAATGCATTCAATTGTTCTAGTGGTTTTTGGATATTTTGATTAAAATAAATCTACATATTATGACTTTGTGATGAACTTAAAGTGAGTAAAATCTTTTTATCTCCCAGTATGCTTAGTTTTTAACAGAAAAAGCTAAATAAATGTTGAAAGGATGTATTATTGTATGCTTTTTTTTGCACAGGATTAACATAGCGAGAGATAAATTAGGCGTTAAAAGAATAGTTTCCCAAATATGTCCCAAAATGAAAATGTATTCACCATTTACTCACCTTCGAGTGGTTTCAAACCTTTATTAGTTTTTTTTTTAACACTAAAGAAATTTAGAAAAAAAAGCTGTGGTCATTAACAACTGACTTCCATAGTAAGAAAAAACAAATACTATGGAAGTCAATGGTTACTGGTTTTCAGACTTCTTCAGTACATCTTATTTGTGTTCAACAGAAACTCAGGTTTTGAACAAGTAGAGGGCGAGTAAATGATGCCAGAATTTTCACTTTTAGGTGAACTATTGCTTTAATATTTTGCTATGTTGGGATGTACAGAGGTTACGGTTATGTTGAAATTTGTAGGGTTACCCTTGTATTGAAGAGTAGAGCCTGTGGTTTGGTTAAGATTGAGCAGAAAAAACGTTTAAGATTATACAGTATATGCTTAATGAATGATCCACAACAAACATTTTAATAAAAACAGCCTCTTTCCTGTGTTATAATTCTGCTCTGTGCGGTCTAAAAAGAGCACAACATATTAAAGAGAATTTAGTGTTTCCATGTTTTATAAAAATAAAAAAAAATGTTTAAAAATATCAAGGGTATTTAACAATTAAAATGGCGACAAAGTGACAAAATTTGTGTCACTATTTTAAATTGCTTATTTCTCTGGATTTTAACATTCTTCAGTATTTGGATAAATGTAAGTACATAAGTAAGCAAAACACATAGATAATGTTCTAATGGTTTATGGAGAGTTTGATTAAAATAAATCTACATATTGTGCCTTTATGATGAACATAAACTAGTAAAAGCTTATTTTATTTCCCAGTATGCTACGTTTTTGACTGAAAAAGCTAAATAAATGTTGAAATGTAGAATTATTGTATGTTTTTTGCACAAAATGAACATAGCGAGGGATACATTAGGTGGTAATAGAATAGTTCATCCCAAAATGAAAATGTATTCACCATTTACTCACCCTCTATTGGTTTAAAATCTTTATTTAAAAAGATGATAAAGATATTTAAAAAAAAAAAAAAAAAAAAAGCTATGGTTGTTAACCACAGACTTTTATAGTAGGAAAAACAAATACTATGGAAGTCAGTGGTTACTGATTTCCAGATTTCTTCAGTATATCTTCTTTTGTGTTCAATAGAAACTCTGGCTTTAAACAAGGGTGAGTAAATGATGACAGAACCTTCACTTTTATGAGAACTATTCCTTTAATATTGTGCTACCTTAGGGTGTAAAGAGATTACAGTTATGTTCATGTAATTTGTAGGGTTACCCTATAGAAGAGTAGAGCCTGTGGTTTGATTAAGGATGAGCAGAAGAAAAAAGCTTTAATACACTACATGATCGACAACATGCAATTGAATAAAAATAGCCTCTTATGGCAGTTGCATTAACTTGTGCTACTAATACGCAAGACTTAATCATAAAGATTTGAGGCAATGTGATGTTTTTGGAAAAAAAACTGCACAAAGTAGTGTAGTCAATATTTATTAAGTTATAATAAACATTGTGATGAGTAGAGAGACAGCTAGGTTCTTCCACTCTCTTCATAAACATCATTGTAGTACAAATTAAAAAAAAAAAAAAGTCAAATGTGTTAGTTTACTATACATAAATGACATTTCCACAAATGTTTGGAGTAATCTGAACTCATCAGGTTTTACAGTGGACATCTGATTCACTTTACACTAGTTGTAAATTGGATTTCCCTTCCAGAATGGTCTGACAAAACCGAATGCAGTCGAGCAACAAAGCAAGACACAATCTGCTTCATCTTCACGCAACTTTCCCTCCATTTTGAGGAATGCAATTACACCAACTACTTAACACCAGCAATTATGTGGACTCCCGAAGTGTCAAAAGTGTTTTTCTTCCAGGAAGCACCGTGAACTTTCCTTCATTTTTTCCCTGAATGCATGACAGGCAGCTTTGACTGCTTCTTTCTGTGCCTGTAATCAGACTGAAAGGAAGCAACAGGTGTGAAAAAAAGACCATCCATCCCACAGGACCGCGAGGGTGAAAAAAAGGACAGGTCGACAAAAACCCAGAGATAATGAGAGAGAAAACCCTTTCGCTGTTCTGAACAATCAAATGGAGGCTGAAGAAGCACATTCATGTACCATCATACAGAGCTGAAAATGTTCAATAAATTATGAGAATGATTTCTGAAGGATCATGTGACACTGAAGACTGCATCAATGGCTGCTGAAAATTCAGCGTGTACCATTATGGAAATGAATCACATACAAGATTATACAACTTCTTAATGAAATGAGACTATATAACAACAACAACAACAACAACAACAACAACAACAACAAAACTAAACTTTCAGTTGGATTTTATTTTTACTTATGAATGTTGTGCATAAAATTGTACTTTATATCTGAGCTAGAACTGCAATTAAACTGCTGAAGAAAAAAAATATGTCATAAGAACTCACTGTTTTGTCAGGAGCCACAGATAATAATTTAGTTTTTCTTGTATGTTTTATTTATATTATTATAAAGTTCTGAGGACAAAAATGTCCATGTAAAAAATAAATAAATAAATAAAAGATGAATAAAATTGTATATAGTATAACAAACGTGTGTGTATATTTATACAACAGTTCTGTCTAGTTCTCGAATCTGATTGGCTGATAGCCATGCAATATTCTGCAATAACAGCACTCATACAGCCTCTTCACCCTTACCCTGCCCACATAGTGACAGCAGATCAATAGGCTCACTATTGGACAACATAATGTATATTTGAGGCTTTTTAGGTGAGAACATAGTTGTTTAGATTGCAACGATGCAGTTTATTTATAAGAATAGTGGCTATTTAAAATATTTATAATTTCCGAGATTCAGCGAGTCATCAGTCATTAGCCTGTCACTGAGCAGAGCAAAGAGGGTTGACGTTCCGCCACAAGATGGCGACAGAGACCCCATAATAAGTGCTTAGGGGAGGAAAAACTCAGCATAAATTTCAAACTACAGCTGAACAAATCATTATAAACTGGTAAGTGACACTGAGCCGATCTCTCTCTTTTGTATGTTGTAGTGCTGTATTAATACCATAGTAATCTGGTAGTGTTTGCGTTGGCTTTTTCGGGGTTAATTATTGTGATCTCCTGATTGCAACAGAGAAATACTGGGAAAATCATTTCATGCCGCTCAGGCTAATAATCTTAAAATGTGAGCAAACTCACCTGTTTTGTCATCCCTTTAGAGATTATGCTAGAGAATCATTCAAATACTAGCTCTAAAGTGACGTTGGTGAAGTAGCAAGCTGTTCTGTTGTAAATGAGTGGCGAAAAATAGTTCTTCGTTTTTATATACAAAAAGGATTTTCCTTTTTATATACACGATTATGCCGTCGATCTGTTGTATAAACAATATCACACTCGTAGCAGTGCGATATGGTTATATATCATCACTAGTGGGACCGACACCTCCCACCAGTGCCGATATACAGCCATATCGCACTGCTACTCACGTGATATAGCTCATACATACACATATATTACTAAAATTTTTTTTTACACATACGTTAAGATTTTTAACCCTTTAAATAATCATTTGTTTACATAATTTTTTTACAGAACTAATGAAAAACTAGAAAAACTTGTTTTTACATTCAACACAGTTATAAATATGTTAGGGTAAGTTAATGGTCAGAAACATTAATGTAGATTTTTTTTTTTTGGTCACTGTCACTTAACACACTGAAACATACAATTTCTTGCTATGTACATACAAAACAAACTCAAATATCCTAATAACACACATAAACAAAAATGCATCATTTTAATTAATTTGGACCACAGTGCTCAAAAGCAGAAATCAGGAGAAAAGCAATTATTTGCTCCACAGGGGGAACCTCAAAAAATATGCCAAAATATAAAGAAAAAGGGAGCCTATTAACAAAAAAAAAGTGTATTTGCTCAAATGGCACTGAATAAATGTACTTGAATAAGTTTCATTGAGGGCATTTTTGTCCTGAGGATCCAGAGAAAAAACGTTTTGTATAGTGTAATGAAATGAGGGTGGCATTACAAATGTACAAAAGCAATCTTGTTTACATTTAACAAAAACTTAAATCAAAAATGTCCATAAGGGTGTACCTGGTTAAAAATAAATAAATAAATAAATAAATAAAATCAAACAATTTGTGACCTAAAAAAAAAATCTGATCCAGTATATCAAGAAAAGTATGACTGCAAATCTAAAAGCCCAACTTCAATACATCACAATCTTCAGCAGTAAAACAAAGCAAAGGATAAACAGATAAATGCATGCAGCCAAATTAACAAACAAGCACTTTCTGTATGCTAATGGAATAAATATGTTTGGCTTGGAGCCTCATTCCTTTTCAACTGTGTTCCGGCTTGCCTTTCACAAACACAATGGAATGCAAACTTGCTCTTATTTGCGGATCTCGGTCTTCTTTGGCATCTTATCTTCTGCACAGAACCATGGTGGTGATATTAATCATTACTCTTATCCTCATCTGTGCAGCCATAAGCGCAAGTGAAAACTACATTGAAAAGAATCCATTAACAAGCAATTAAAGGTAAAATGATAAGACTTACTTCACACTTCATCTTAATGACATGTTCAGTGTCTGTTTGCATGTGGTATGTGTCTTCTTGTCAGTCAGCAACATGGATAATGTTACAAACATGAACTGCATCTATAGTGTCAAGAGGTCAACAGGGTCGGGGAAGTCACTCCAAAATGATTATCAATAATACATTAGTAATTGCTTTTTCTCTGCATTATAATGGAGTCACTTTACTAATTACTCCCAAAGAGCCATAATTACATCACTTTGAGTGTTTACTGCAACACCTTTTTTCATTATAGCTTGGAATCTTTTTTAACAATGACTTTTTAATGAAATGAATGCTTTTATTTAGTAGGAATCCACCAAATTGCGACAGTAAAGATAATAAAGAGGTTCGTGAATTTAGTATTACCTAACAATTAAGTGCTTTTGAACTTTATATTTATCAAAGACAAGAAACAATTCAACAAATACACTATAAAACACAAATGTTGCTGCCGTAATTTTTTTTAGTAGAGTCAAATTAACTTTAAGTCATCTCAACTTAAATCAATCAAACTGACTAAAAGTATTTAGTTAAACTTTGTATAACTTTAAAACTTGGTTAAACCTGATTACTTATTAAATTAAGTTAAAGCAACATAAAAATATTTGTTGTCTTGAATTTTGTCATTATTTTTTACAGTGTACTGTACAAAAATCCTGGTTGCCTTAAATTTTTAAGCTGAATCAATTTAACCTTATGAGTCCATTAAACGCATGTTATGTTAAACTGACTTAAAACAGCTTGTGTAACTTTTCAAATCAAGTTAGAACATGATTAACTTAGTTTAATAAGTTACAATGAACTAAAAACATATACTGTCAGGGCTAATCGATCATATAATTTTTTACAGTGTAGTAATGGTCACACATTAACTAACGGAACCTTGCTGTAAAATGTTCCTATAATCATAAGCAACACAAGTTTGCAAAATTGATAACAACGAGAAATAATTATGGAAGAATAATCTGAAATCATAAACGGTTACAAGAAAAAAAACGTTACAAATGACACCATTTTTACTGTAAAGTTACTGTAAATAATGCAGTTGCATTTAAGTAGTATTTAGAGTAAAAATCCAAAATCAAGGTGACACGGTGGCTCAGTGGTTAGCACTGTTGGCAAGTCCCGGCTGGGCCATTTGGCATGTGTGGAGTTTGCATGTTCTCCCTGCGTTCGCATGGGTTTCCTCCGGGTGCTCCAGTTTCCCTCACAGAAATGCGGTATAGGTGAATTGAATAAACTAAATTGGCCATAGTATATGAGTGTGTGTGTGTGAATGTGAGAGTGTATGGGTGTTTCCCAGTACTGGGTTGCGGCTGGAAGGGTATCCACTGCGTAAAACATACACTGAAAAAAATGATGTCTGCAAAATTCATTCATTCATGTTCTTTTCGGCTTAGTTACTTTATTAATCTGTGGTCGCCACAGCGAAATGAACCGCCAACTTATCCAGCATATGTTTTACACAGCGGATGCCCTTCAAGCTGCAACCCATCACTGGGAAACGTCTATGCACACTCATTCACACACATACACTACGGACAATTTAGCTTACCCAATTCACCTGTACTGCATGTCTTTGGACTTGTGGGGGAAACCGAAGCACCCAGAGGAAATCCCTGCCAACACGGGGAGAACATGTTAACTCCACACAGAAACGCCAACTGGCTCAGCCGAGGTTCAAATCAGTGACCTTCTTCCTGTGAGGCAATTGTGCTACGCACTGTGCCACTGTGATGCGTCTGCAAAATTGTTGCAAACTATTTGTGTTTAATTTAAACAAAAAAATGTAATTTAGGAATGTTCAATTTAATTTGTTTGTTTAATATCAGCCTAAATAAATGGTTTACAACCACTTAAAAAAAATTTTGTAAATCCAAGGGATCATCTTTGAATATTGTTTTAGTGTATGCTGGATAAGGTGGCTTTTCATTCCGCTGTGGCAACCCCTGATGAATAAAGGGAATAAGCCAAAGAAAAATGAATGAATGAATCCAAAATCAAACAAAAAGTGCTTCAGAGATAATTACGATGTCGGTGCTCTTTGGATAAGGGATACATAAAGATAAACAGAAAATTTCCAAGTCCAAGGCACTTGGAAAAAAGTGAATGAAATATTTTCAAAGTTTTTATTAACATGACTATTCATTTAAAATAAATAGAAAAGTCATTGCTTCAAGAAATTTGAATGGATTAGCCATGTTAATAAAGGCTTTTTAAATCTACTTTTCACTTTTTTCGAGTGCCTTGGACTTATAATTTTGCTGTTTAGTACCTTTGATTGAGGACAGTTAATATTTTTCTCAACCAAATATTTAAAAAAGTCATTCTAATAACAAAACATGAAACTAAATTGAAAACAGCACATCATTGTCATTTGAATTCACTCTGTTTTCCACTAATGTTCGCCTGTCAAATTGAAATATTTTGCATTTGTGACCCTGGAGCACAAAACCAATCTTTATAATTATCCCCCAAATAATTTTGTGGAATAGTTAAAAATACATTGTATGAGTCAAAATTATTGATTTTTCCTTTATAAGATCATGTTCTGTGAGATAT
>LR812527.1:44701361-44825267 GCA_903798195.1 Danio kyathit | reverse complement strand
AACTTCACTAAACATTTTTACGGCTGACCTAATTGCAAATGCATTTGTAGAATTTTCCATTTCAGTTATAAAACTTAAGGGACAAGACAATTTTAACTCAAGGTTATTTACTAAGGTTTGCTAATACAGTACTTACACATAATTATCATCAGCTCTGCTTGCGCTGCTCTTGGTAGATTGCAGTCGTCATTGTAGAAATTATTATCATGTTCTTTAATTTGTGAATTGTTATTAGTTAACCTGCAGAACTTTCCAGTCCCTTTGGTGCCTTAATGGGATTGCGCTCTCAATCTAATTTGCCCTGTTTAGTAAATCTGGAATTTAGTCTCAACTGCTGTCCTGTGAAAACTGTGAAAAGTTTTAAATTATGATGAGGCTTAATTGGGAAATTACTTAAAATTAAAATGTTTTCTAGTAATCTGACTGATATATGTATTGATATAGACCAGGGGGGGGGGACCAACCCTGCTCCTGGAGATCTACCGTCCTGCAGATTTCAGTTGCAACCCATATCAAATACACCTGCCTGTAATTATTATCCACTGCTGTTCAGCTTAATTGGTTCAGGTGTGTTTGATCAGGGTTGGAGCTGAACTCAGCAGGAAGGTAGATCTCCAGGAGAAGAGTTGAGCACCCCTGATGGTTCCAGCTCTTAGTGGAATAACAGGTATGAGTTGGCAGACGAGGACGCTAAAGAAGCTACAAGAAAATCAATTATAGACATGGAAGTAAAATATGGTAAAAGTGAGATTAAGGATTTAAATAAGCGATTTTAAAAAAAAATAGGTAAGAAAATAAATGGGAGGTGGTTGTTTAACATACAAAGAAATGTGGATAAAGGAAGAAAAACAAGTAGAAGTAGGAGGGAAGAGAGTATAATTTCAAGAATTAGATTTAGACATACAAGACTCAACAGTACACTGCACAAAATAAACAACCTCAGACTGAAAAATGTGATTATTGTGGACAAGAAGAAATGGTGTAGCACGTTATTATGAAATGTCCAAAGTACAACAGGGAAAGGAAAGTATTTATTTTAAATTTGTTAACATGAATTTTAATTTGGTTAAAGTGCTAAAAAACAAGTAATTAGATAAAAGATTTTAGACAGAAGTTGTGTAGGTTTTTCTCTTTCTCTCTTTTTTAAATTTTTCTAAAGATGGATTGTAAGTGCGATCATGGCCCACATTCCTAACCAGCAGGTGGCTGTAATGCACCTAGAAGTTGTATGCCAACCACCAATAAAACTCATAAGAAGAAGAAGAAGAGCACCCCTGATGTAGACTATATAGTAGGGATAAGATCATTTGACCTTTTAAAAAAAGTATAGTTGAAGAGATTGGTTGCAAAACGCGATAAACGCCATTTTTTGACATTTGGATTTTATTATTGGAAATCACTGTTCAGATGAACCTTAATCTATGTGCGAATTACTGCCATTAATATCATTGAAGAATGTACATTTTAGGCCTACTTTAAAATGTATTTTTTCACAAAACGCAATATCCGCCAGACCGGTTTCTTTACAAAGTGCGATATAACGGTTATAGACAGGGCCAGAGCAAACTGAACTGGAGCTCTAGGTAAAAGATGATCATGCCGCCCTCAAACTGAAAGCGAAAACGAGAGACGGGTGTGATTGCGCGTATGACAGCGAGGACCGGGGTGGTGGGGAGATTGTCGCAGACGCCGCCTATTCTGCTGCCTGGGTCGCCTCTATGGATGCGCCGGCCCTGGTTATATAGAATGTTCAGGATGCTGCGCGAGCTCAGCATCCACTGGAGGAGAGTCACCGCCGGTGAAGTGGTCTGAGTTTGCTCATTGATTTAAGATAATATCAAAACAAAAACATATATTTTTAAAAAGAGGATACAATAGGCCAACTAAAAAACGTTTACTGTTTAATTGTTTATACTGTAGACGAGCTGTCAGTCACATAGCTGTCTGTCAGTCAGGGAATCAAAGCTTCAGAGTCAAGCTATAACATCATGGATTTCGATGTAGCTTTTTTAAAAGCAGGGTTCGACAAAAAGGATGGCAAATTCAATCTTAGCATTGAGAAGCAGCACGACTGACAAAAATAACTGTGTTCGTGCTAGCAGGTAAATACCGAATGAGAGGATGATCACTCGAGCCAAAAGCTGATGTGATGCACGCGACTGTTTAAAACGAGTGCGCGCTACGTTTCCTTGCATGAAGCTCTGCCTGGAAACGCATCTGGTGTGATCGGTTAATCTTACTTATCAAACAAAACATTGATTCACTAGCTTTTCTTAATGGTATTACAGTAGTAAAATATAGCCTAAGGTAAATATGTAGCGTTTTGCAAAAAAAAAAAAAAAAAGTTGTTATGTTGTGTTGTGTACGTTCTGGCCAAAACTAACTCAGAATCTTATTATTATTAATCAATCTTTGTATATATTATTCCAGATATTTATGATGTATTGTTTTTTTTAACCAATTTAAGATGTTTGACAATGTTAAGATTAAATATGTTGCATTTCGCATGGTTTTTTGACTTATTTATGAACTATTTATGGACATAAAATTGAATAAAAAATATCCTGGATTTAAAGAACTTGTGTTCCTGGCCTTCACTGAGCTCAAGTAATAGTTTAATGAACAAAAGTTGTGAAGGAACTTGACTGTTGATGTCTTACATAATAATGTCAAATAACCAGCATTTCTCAAAATGTATATATCTCGTTTTGCAACGAAACTCTTCAGTTGTAAATTTTAGCGAATTTCATACATTGTGTGTGAACTTGGTGTTTAACTGTACAACTGTATCGATGGAGAAACAAACTAGCTATCACAATTATTTCACTTTTTTTTTTTTTTATGTAATGTAATGTAATGTAATGTAATGTAATGTGTATTTATATAGCGCATTTATTGTGTATGGCCATACACCCAAAGCGCTTCACAATCATGAGGGGGGTCTCTCCACACCATCACCAGTGTTTAGCATCCACTTGGATGATGCGACGGCAGCCACAGGACAACGGCGCCAATGCGCTCACCACACACCAGCTATCGGTGGAGTGAAGAGACAGTGATAGAGCCAATTCAGTGGATGGGGATGATTAGGAGCCCATGATGGGTAAGTGCAGATTGAGGGACTTTGGCCAGGACACCGGGGTTACACCCCTACTCTTTACGAGAAGTGCCATGGGATTTTTTAATGACCACAGAGAGTCAGGACCTCGGTTTAACGTCTCATCCGAAAGACGGCGCCCACTGACAGTGTAGTGTCCCCTTTACTTTTACTGGGGCATTAGGACTCACACAGACCACAGGTTCTCTCTAACACCACTTCCAACAGCAACCTAGTTTTCCCATGTGGTCTCCCATCCAGGTACTGACCAGGCTCAGCCCTGCTCAGCTTCAGTGAGTAACCGGTCTTGGGCTGCAGGGTGATATGGTTGTGGCTTAACAAAAAAACTCTTAGAACTAACAGTGTGATGGTGGATAGATAACACCTGCTATTTAAAAAGTCAAAATAAAGTGAGATTACTTCTGTAACTAATGAACATTCCATATTTATTTTTGTCCATTACAGAATGTCAGACCAGAACGCGCTTGCACTGTGAATTAAATGTCTCTTTAATTCTCCTCACAAACTAAAAGATGAAGAATAAAATTGGAATGAAAGCTATAAATCAGGGGTGGGCAAACTCGGTCCTGGAGGGCCGGTGTCCTGCATAGTTTAGGTCCAACACTAATCAAAAACACCTGAACATGCTAATCAGTGTCTTCATGATCATTAGAAATCTATAAGCAGGTGTGTTTGATTAGAGTTGGAGCTAAACTGTGCAGGACACCGGCCCTCCAGGACCGAGTTTGCCCACCCCTGCTATAAATAGTACTGCATATTAGCTTGCTCATTTTGCTTGATCATGTGCATGATTAATGTAACCACAAATCAAGAGCTGTAGTTCCAAACACACATCACAATAAGATTTACAGATGTTTGTTGGAACTATAGACTCACAAAACACAGAATCTCTAACTGATGTTGAATATAAAAGACACACAAGACCAGCAAACAAGCACTTGTGTTTTTAAACAGTGATGATCGGGTCTAGTTCCATCAAGCCGGGAGACTAGTTAATGACTTCAATTAGTGTTTTTTAAAGGGCATGGGAGACAACAGACACTATGTTGTTATCACAGCTGTGTCACCGCAGCTTAATTGGTCCACCATTAGCCTTTTACAAACACCAGCAGTTTCATCTTATGATCAGGTCTCCAAAGTCTACTAACAATTTCATGTAGCAGTGCTGCAGTCTCAGCTGGCCAGATTACAAGAGCAACCGTTCAATAAAGAGTGATATGAAAATAATAAATGAGAGAATGCAATTAGAAAAACAGTTGACGTAGAGCTTTACCTGTTTCAGCAGAGTGTAATTGGATCCATCAACGCTTAATTTTCTGATTTCGTGAAGATCAGCAAGTATAAGGAACGGTTCTTCAGCTGTGAGAATTATAAAGGTGACTTGATGAGAAGGAGCTGGTCAATTGTGAAGTTAACAAAGCCTGAAATCATCAGGTTCAGCTAAGAGATTCTTGAGGGAATTTGCCGAATGATATCTACCTGAAAGAGACTTGCAGCTGTTGGGGTCTTTTCTGGAAGCTTCATAGCCGTCCACACACAAACACTTATAGGAACCATATGTGTTGGTGCAGTTCTGACTGCAGGGCAGGGTGGTGGAGCATTCGTCAATGTCAACACACGTTCTCCCATCATTCTTCAGGTGAAATCCTGGCCAGCACTTACACTAGACACACAGGGGAGAAAATGACCATTTGAGATGTTTGGACTGTTAATGAGTAAATTATTAAAGAGGAATAATTGATGACAGGCTGTTGCGTTATCAGAAAGTATAAGGCACAGCATATGGCTACAATGCAAAGAGAAATAGACGTTACACATCAGGTGTGAATATTTAATAAATCAACAAACAGAGTCAATGATCCCAGCTAACAATTTTAGATTCTAAAAAGGTTCCCTTAATGTGCCCATTAAGTTATATAACATTCTGTTCTTTTCATTTAAAACATAGATGATTATTTTAGATGATGTACTAACATGTTTTTTAATACTAATAAAGTTTCAGTCTCATGTTATATTAATGTCCCCAGAATGTTATTAGAACATTCCATCTACATTATGTTAAAGTACGTGTAAACTTCACATACATAAAGCAAAAGTAATGTCTATTATTCCTTTCTTCAATAAAAGTAAAATGTAAAAATATTTTAGAATACTTTGATGTCAATTACAAGAAATAAGAAGCCTACAAAAATAAAAAATAAATAAATAAATTATCTGTAAAATTTAATATCTAAAATATGATGGATCCATCCCATTTCTCCTTCTTTTCTGTTTTGTGTATGTTCTGTATAACTGACTAACTTTTGTACACTCAAAATATTACTTTTGCTGCTTGTTTAAACTACTTATTTAAAATGAGTTGAAACAACAAAATCCCTAGCTTTTTGTTTTGGGGTAAACTATGGAAATTGTTTCATATTCAATCCACTTAAATTTGTAAAAATGAAAGTTTTTATATCAATGTTACAAAAATGTTTCAAAACATTGTTTCAAGAGTTCACACTTAGATATTGCTTGACACTATTTGCAGGTTTGGCATGCTGTCCTGGGAGAGAACCCCTGAGCTCGGAGAGTACATCAGGTATGTACAGTACAGTATGCTTTTATGGCCGTTTCCACTGTCAAAAGTTACCTAAAAGTGAAGGGTACCTAGCACAGCAAAAGAATACCAAAAGATACCCAGCAGAACACTATTAGTTTACAGAGAATCGTCACTCGCGCATACACAAGCAGAGAATGAAAACAAAGGAAACGCCATTTTTTAAATACACAGCCGAGACATTACATCATAATACTATATACATACAATAACAAGCCATGGTTGACCCGAGCTCAAACAAACCGTGTCATTGTCTTGGTGTACAACCACAAATCCAAGAAGAACAAAATCTGCCCGTGTCCTGTTTTTGTTTTACGAGGTGGTTTCACTTTCTCCAGGGAGCTCGCGATCGCTCACGTGAACGTTGTTGTTTTTGAACCCAAATAAGGACTAAATGTATGCTGTGTAGTTTTACTTTAATTGGTATCATATCGGAGACTGTAAGGGCTGTTGTGTGTTCATACAGTACATGTTGCAATATTTTTTTTTATTTTATATAATCGCAGATGTTACAGTAGGCTATTTCACACTGTCATTGATCTGCAGTTATAACCAAATTATGTTCATAGAGAGGTTAGTAATGAACATTTATACACAAGTATTGGTGTGTATAAAGCATCTGTTTTGTGAGAAGTGCTTCTCATATGTGAACGACCTGTACAGCTTTACTTAGCGAGATTTCCTCAGCGAGAATGACGTCGACTGAAACTTTCTGTCGTACACCACGTCCTTGGTACCCTTCAGGCAGTGGAAATGCAAGCCTGATAAAGGTGACCCGTACCAACTCATACTGTACCAGTGAGTAGAAATGGTCCATTAGCATGTAAGGAGGTCAGAGATCAGGTAGGTCTCGAGAGCTCCCCCTGGTAAAAGGAGGAAAAGGAGGAGATGGGGTGGAAGGAGGAATCCTTCCAAAACGAAGATAAGGCAGTAAGGTGAAATCAGTCTATTTATTGTAGGCTTGGATCAATCTGATTGGATTACGGCTGATTACGAATGTGAGACCAGCTGTGAATAATTGCATCACATGCTCCTCTTGAAATTAGTTTGTAAATCTTCACTTAAATAACATTGCATGCAAAAATGTTCTACAAATTTTATGGAACGTTCTGAGAACATTCCTTTAGCTGGGATTCCTCTTAATCTACAGTTATTGCATGCAAAGATATTGTTCAGATGATCTATGTCAAGACTTTTGTCAGGGTTTTTGTTCTTGAACTGCTCTTATATATAGAAATAGTGTATTGTGCATCATCATTCTAAGCCTCAGATGCTATTTTTGACCTTCTAACAACTTAAACTCTATTTTCTACATACAAAAAAAAAGCTCTTTGTAATGCATTAGACCAACTGGGATTTGCCATAGCAGTTTGCCAATTTGGATTGCCTCTATTGACTGAGACGTCAGCAGAGTCTTTAGTTATTCTAAAGATACGTCTAGAATTCATCTTTTTTTTTTTTTGTTAACATTTGACCTTCTATTGCTAAAACAATCTATTTTGTACTCTACTTTCTGTAATCTACTTTACTTTCTTGCTTTTATTTATTATTTATATTGTCCAAATTTCTAAGCTGTTTTGTATAAACGTGTCTGCAAAATTAATAAATGCAATGTAACATTTTTTGTGGGTTTTGGTGGATTTTCTGTTGTAAGCTGTAAGGATCTTTCATATAACAGATCATTTTTTACAGTGATATGAAACTGTAATGTGGACAAAACTGCTTGAAACTACTTTAGCTGTTTGTTTACTGTACATGGAAATAATTGCACAGTTTAATATGTGCAAATACAATAAATAAGACTGATACATTTGAGGTCATTTATAAGTTCCAGGTCAGGTCAACTTCTGTTATGGCAAATCTTGCTGTTCCATTGCAAGTGACTGCTCTTTGCTCAGTCAAGAACTTCAGTGGCTTTCTTATGATCCCTTCATTTATACCACAGTGATTGAGGTCAGGCACTTTGGCTCAACTACTGTATATACAGTATCTCTGACACCTTTATCTATTTCGAGGGTGACTGGTTTAAACTCTGTCACTAACTCTGAACACCTCAGATGATCAGAGGTCATGTGAACATGGCACTCCTGATACCTGGTTTGGCCATCAGTAACACAGCAGACTGTATGTCTGTAACGAGAGAGAATGAGCTTTAAAATGTCCCCCGTCAGGCATGCCTCTAGACAGCTCCCGCAGGCACCTCCGTCTGAACACGCCAATTAAGTACCGTACCAATGAAACAAAAACTAGGACAAATCGTTCTTATACTTTTTTTTACTTTGTTCCTTGGATGTTTGCCCAAGTAATTCAGTGAAAAGACGTCACAGAAACAATAACACAGCAGCTCACCCAAATCAATTCATCATAGTTACATTTGAGCAAAACCATTTCAAATAAGCAGAAAATGCCTCAGCGATGCAACATTTTAGCTATTCATGTTTTTTCTAATATCTGTAATGTCATTATTATTATTATTATTTTCATCAAAAGCTTACGATAACAAAATAAGTGCAGGATAAAAAGTTTCCACATTTTGTTGCAACGATTTTACCCCCACTATTATATCACTATATGATATCTCTATCACTATTATAACTGTTATTATTGCATTATATGTTTATTATAAAATAACTCCAAGTTAAATTGTAACTAAACCCACATTTAGCTAAATCACTTCTGGCCATATATATAAAATGAATTTGATGAGCCATTACATTCTGACCACCCATAAACTAGAGCAATAATCTCGCCTTGCAACTGATTTCTGGTGTTGTATTGGGGAAATTTAAAGGGACAAATTGAGATGGACCTTGTCAATTGTTTACTTGCCACTGTGGTGAGTATGAAATGTGGTGCATGGATGGCCAAACAGTAAACCATTATCCAGCCATGAATTATCCGCAGCTCACTGACGGTAGAGGAGAGCAAAGACTGTTATCTATCATTCACAACAACTGCAAGGCCATAGTGCCATAGTGCAACAAATCACCAGCAGCTACAACAGTGGTGACCAGGAAAATGTGTCACAGCACACAGATCAACCCCTCTGTGTTAAAGCCTGCGTAGCCGATGACCCATTCAGGTGCCCATACTAACTACACAAGCTATTGCCAATAATGCATAAAATGGGCACAATATTATCATGTTTGGGATGTTTGGAAGAAAGTAACTTAGTGTGAGGAATCAAGATTCCTTGTATATTATGTCAGCAGCAGAGCATCACTACACAGATTAACAACAGAGGGTATTTTACCTGCATAAATTGTTGGGTGACAGCCCAGTGACAGCAGTGTTGATGATGATGATAATAATAATAATAATAATAATAATAATAATAATAATAATAATAATAATAATAATAATAATAATAATAATAACAATAATAATATATTTTATTTATAATGCGCTTTTCTAAAAATGTTCCACACTAGTTATGCTGTAGGTGAAGTTTTCATGGGTTATTTTAGGCATTCTAAATTGTCCCATAAACACATGTATGGCTATCCACCTTAAATTTAATCACAGCAAAATATGAATTAAAATGGTATTATCAGTCAACTTCTTATAAATACTTATACTTATGGGAAAACATTGTGCAATTCTGAGTGTGCGTCACACAGGTGAGTGGGCTTGGCAAACCACCTTTAGGAGACTCTCCATATGCACCTGACACTTTCTCATAAACACTGCATTACAAGACTGGGGGTTACAACAAAACAGCTTGTCACTGCATCTTTATATTGCTGTTGTCTTGTGATTTGAAGTTGTAGGAATGAAAATTATTGTATGGCAAAACATGTCTTTTTCGCCAAGAATGTTCATACAGATTCCAAAGGCAGATACTGATATTATAACTGTTATGATAACATTAGGTGACACGGTGGAGCAGTAGGTACTGCTGTCGCCTCACAGCAAGAAGGTCGCTGGTTCGAGCTTCGTCTGGGTCAATTGGCGTTTCTGAGTAGAGTTTGCATGTTCTCCCTGCGTTCACGTGGGTTTCCTCCAGTTTCCCCACAGTCCAAAGACATGCGGTACAGGGGAATTGTGTAGGCTAAATAGTGTATGAGTCCATAGTGTATGAGTGTGAATGGATGTTTCCCAGAGATGGGTTGCAGCTAGAAGGGCATCCGCTGCGTAAAACATGTGCTGGATAAGTTGGCGGTTCATTCCGTTGTGGCGACCCACAAGGGACTAAGTCGGAAAGAAAATGAATGAATGAATGATAACATTATATGTTTATTATATAATAACTCCAAGTTAAATTGTAACTACCCACATTTGACTGAATCACTTCTGGTCATATATATGAAATGAATTAGATGAGCCATTACATTATGAACACCAATAGAATAAAGCAATAAGCTCACCTTGCAATTGAATGGTGCCACAGTTTCAAAGAGTTTCTAGCGTTAGATTGGAAAAATCTAAAGGGACAAATTGAGATGGCCTGGCAACTCAGAACTTCAAGCTTGTAAATAACAGACCTTGTGAATTGTTTACTTGCCACTGTGGTGAGTATTAATAATGGTGTATGGATGGTCAAACAGTAAACCATTATCCAGCTGTGAATTATCTGCAACCCACTGACTGATTCCAAAAGCATATACTGATAAGATCAAGAATTGGTTAATACAGTATGTGTGAGGGTTTGATGATGTGGTCACATGTTGATTGGTCAGTTTGTATGTCTCCATATTTGGGCTTTGGTCACATTGTCAAGAAAGATACAAAATAGATGGTAAACTTTGCTCTGGCTCTTTTCCTGCTCTAAAGTCTATCTTTGACTCTACTGCTATCAGGCTCTCTTTGGGGCCTACACTCTGGTCTTTGTCTCGCTCTCCCTTTCTCAGGTAACATTATTTTACATTTAGGCTGGGTACAATTGATATCATATGTTTTTATCATTTCACGTTGAATCTTTTTTATACAGTTATTTTGTAACTATTTTAGTTGGAACCATTGCAAGTTATTGCCATTAAATCATTTCATTTTCAAGTATTTGTGAATTACTTTTGATTTAACTTCAACACTTAATTGCCCCATATTGCAATACAATACAATGACATAATAGCAACGCTCTCCCACATTTTTAGTTATTATAATTGCCCTTATTTCCATTTATGGTATACGATTGCAGAAGGATGGTTCGACTAGAATTGTACAGTTTTCACCATCATGATGATAACCTTTATTCACTTGGCAAAACTACAGTTCGAACTGCTATAGTTAAAAACCCATTTTTACAAAGTGCTTCTTCTATCCCCAGTTGTAGGTCAGGTAAAAGCCTCTGCTAAATGAATAAATGTAAACCAACCTTGTATCCCACTGGTAGGTCCTGGCAATCCTGGGTACATCCGCTGACCCGCCGGTTGAGACATTCGTTGACATTGCAGTTTTTCTCATCTGACCGATCTCCACAGTCATCTTTCATGTCACATAAACTCTTCTCAGAAATACAGCGGCCATTTGAGCACATGAAAAACGAACTGTTGCACAAGCTCTCTATAAATAAAGCAAGCAGAGCAAATGTATTAGAGAAAAGCAGAAAGCCATTCAAACTAAAGACATGATGTTTTTTGAAAACCAATCTGAAAATATAAAAATGCTTTTGGATAAAACAAGCAAATAGCTTAAACTCTGTAATGCTAAAAGCGTAAATGTTCTCAACAAATGTCATTTCAAGCTTTCTGCAACACTAAGTGCAAGGCCTTTTTTTATATCTAAATGTTTGGCACTCTAAGAAAACATGCCATCCCTGCAGGTCAAAGTTATTCACTTCAACCCCCTGCTTTTATCAATGATGTTACTTGGCCACTTGTATTCCCTCAGATGTTCAGTAAGCCCCACATCCATCAGTCAAACACATTTCAAGCACGGCTCTGTTGGGCCATTACCGGCAGCCAGGCATTTAAGGTTGAGGGGCAGCTCATCAGAGTGGTCAGGGCAGTCTGGGTAACCATCACACTCCCACTGGGCGCTGAGCAGGCATCGGCCATCAGCACAGCGAAACTCATCCGGTCCACATGAGCGGTACACTGTGTGAAGAGTGACGACTGTCAGCACACTGACACACGCTGACACCAAACACAGGGCTTAAAGAGACAGCTCACACACACTAAAATGAAACTCTGACAGCATTTATTCACCCTCTACTTGTTCCAAGCTTGTTTGAGTTTCTTTCTTCTGCGAGGCACAAATGAAGCGATTCTGAAGAATGTTGGAAACTGGTAGTTATTGACTTCCATAGTTATTAGGGATGTGTTCAACAGTAAAAAAACAAAAAAACAAATAAAAAACAGGGTAGGGTTGCACCAGCTGTTCGTAAGTTCTTTCTTAAACTGGAAGGTAAAGTCCACACTAATAACTTCTAGAGAGTTTGTAACTAAATTTGTTTTTACCACGTTGAACCGTGTGTACTCATGGTAAACTGTAGTTAGTAGGTCGTAATCAGGGGTGGATTCAACCAATAAGCGAGGTAAGTGGCCGCTTAGGGCCCCAGGAAATCTGGGGGCCCCCAATAAATATCTTGAAGTATAAATTCTAACTATAAACTATATATAACATCGTTTTCTATCACATTTTATATGGTGAGATTTAAGCAAATACAATTTTAATGTAATTAAATATTATTTAGTATACAATCAAATATAATATTATTATAATATCGTAATGTTATGCAATAATAATAATATTACAAAATAAAATATCAATCATGGAGCAGTCCAGCAGTTAAATTTATAAAAAATATATTTGTTATTTTTTGTTGTAAATTCATTTTATAATAATAAAAAAATAATCATTTCAAATGTAGAAAAGAAAATTTTATGAATATAAATACAAATTAAATAAAAGTAGAAAGGGCACATTTTAGGACTTGGGCCCCATGGCTGGAATTGCTTAGGGCCCCAAAAACACTAAATCTGCCCCTGGTCGCAAGCTCTAAAGTCATGCATAGTCGCATTGAATAACGTAATATTCAATAAAAAGCATTTTAATTATTAGACTTCTTTAAAATTCTGCAACTAATGCATCTATAAATAACTGTCCTATGAGAATGAAATGAAAAATTACATTTTTTTAGTACATTACATTACAGTCAGTCACTATAGACCATTTTGAGAGATGTAAACAAAAACAATGGTCCCAACGTATTTCCTGTTTTACATTTTTAATTTCTATAGCTTCTGAGAATCCAAAAAGAGCCACATATTGATAAAAATGTTTAGGATAGCTGTCCTTAACATTAAGTTATGATTGAATTGCCTCTTGTTACAGTTATGAAATAGTTTGATAACAAGTAGTGAATGTTCATGGGTCAATGACATCACCACATTGAAATGCGTCTATAACAGCCGACACACACACCTGCATTGTGAGCCGTGACTGCACGCAAAATACACATGAAGTTATCAAAACATTAAACTTTTTTTATATCCTACACATGAAAGAGAAAAAGAGCAGGAGAAGAACTCTGTCATGAAGAAATTCTTGTTTTAATCGTAGATTACATGTAACACAAAACACTCCTCTTCTTTCAAAAAATCCCTCCTTTCTGCTTCATAGCCATGCTTAGTAACATCATCATATTATATAAACTTTAGTTTTGTCAACTTGCATGTCGATGCATACTGGCGTGCATGTAAACAACCGGGATCAGGAGCAGCGCGGGAATGGCTTACTGCGCACATGCGTCAATTTGTTTTCACCAGTGTTGTTTCGGTTGCACATAAAGAACAGCAAACTTGTGTGTGCAAAAGACGCCAAATGTGAATGGCCCCTAACGTCTTTATTCTGGGATAACCACTCAATACACTTGCATAAAGTAAATCTTATCTCAAAGCTTTTACTGGGGCACTTTTTGTTGCAGTGTCTCCCCATGCCACCCCCAGCAAGATGCCGCCCTGGGCGATCGCCCGTATTGCCCATGCCTAAATCCGCCACTGCCTATATTGACTGAGAAATGGATAAAAATATTAATTTCAAAATGGGGTGTACTTAATTATGCTGAGCACTGTACATATATTTTAGTTTAAATCATTTAATATCATTAACAAATTTGTTAATGGATATGTATATGTTCAAATTAAGACTAAAATATTATTTTAATCAATTTTAAATATTGCAAATTCATATTAACAAATAAAGTGAACTAATGTTTACAAATACAGCCATTCTGTAAAGAGTAAAAAAATGTTTACTTGACTCAAGTACATCTAAATTACTGTTAGGATCTGCATAGTCTAATATGTGACCCACTTCCATGTACATTCTGATAAATAACTCATTTTGTTTTCCACAGGAAGAAAGAAACCTTACATTATTAAATAAACACGTATTATAGAGTGCTAGTAACCAATGACAGAATGATAATCTTTAACTGAACTAAGCAAGGTTGATGTAAAACAACATAAGTGCACAGTAATATTACTTACCAATAAAATAATTAGCATATTTCTTGGATGACAGTGAAGAGCTAATGAGATGATCTCTTTGAATCTCTTTGTTATGAATAATTCGCTATACTTCCTATTTCATATTTTAACCTCAGTGCAATAAGATTCAGTAATAAATGGCAAGGGTGTGTGCATACAGATGATGTCCTGTGGAGAGGCTTCCCTTTCATGTTGTGAAGACCAGGGCTCAAGTTCTCCATCAAACAGCCCACAGATGTTTCAGTTTTAAGTATGAAACATAGTTTTAAAACATTCTTAGAAAGCCCCAATAATTAAAGCACAATATTGACTTGTCTTGAAATTGTTCTTCTTGATTAAGAATGTACAGTTCAAATAATACAAGCTCAGAGCTGCCTAAGGCTCAGTGTACAGCTTTAATTAACAGAGAAATGCCTCATTTTCTATTAAAATACTGCACATTTCTACTATTTCAATGTTGGTTTTGGTGGTATTCAATTTATTTTATGAATAATATTGGTATTTCCTAACTCCTAAAGGGCAAAGTAGGCAACTATAGAAATCAAAGATCATAATTTCTCAATAACAACTCTGCTTCTGGGTTTGTTAGATGTTTAAGTCTTAGGATGTATTGATGAAATGAACGCATAAATGACATTTATTAGCAAAGTGTGAGAATTGCAGGAAAGATTGATCACAGAAAAGATGCTTACCGCATTCAAGCGATTCATCTGAGCCATCTCCGCAGTCATTGTCATGGTCACATACGAAGCGTTTAGGAATGCAGCCTTTGTTAAGGCATCTGAAGGAATTCTCATCACATGTGTTATTTGGAGCTGCGGGGTAAACAGAAAGCCTTGAGCTTAATTAAATCTCACTTCATCCACCTTCAGGTGCTAGACATTTCAGCCAAATTCATTGCTACCAAATGCTACCAAAGTTACAAAGTACTACAGAATCATTTTATATATATCACTATTTAAATACATTAAAGTCTTCTGTTTTACCTATTTTACAAGATTTAAGTTAAATCTTTGGTGTCTCTAGAACGTGTCTGTAAAGATTCAGCTCAAAATACCCATCAGATCATTTATTAAACCCTGCTGAATATGTGAATTTTGAAGTAAGATTACACTGTAGCTGTTTTGTTCCTGTGCCTTTAATGCAAATGAGCTGGTTCTCCCCACCCACTGTTCCCACATCTGTGTCTCTTTCCTCTGGTTTATGTCAGATAAACAGCAGTCAGTGACAGAGACAGACAAGGATGAAGATGATATTCAGTTTAGAGGCAAAGTACCAAGTAAGATTATTTGATATATTTTTGGTTTGGTGGAGTTTATTCAAGCCTTTCTGAAATTATGAGTCACATATAAATGCCCTTACAAAGTGTGCAGTGCACACACACATTTAACTTTGTTTTTGCACGTCTTCTTGTGGCAAATGTGACAGGATACAAGTTAATAATCACTGCTACATCCTTTATGCTACAGTACAAAAAAGACTTGATTTAACGTCCACAACCGGGACTCCTGTTGTGTGTTTGAAGCAACCTCATATATAGCTGCACTGATGCTATGCAGCTGTGGTGATTCCAGCAGTTATGAATTACATTGTGATTTCACTGTCTTTCCTTTATTACAAACATGCACTTTTAAAAAAAATGTTTAAAACCCATTCTTGAGGAGCAGCTGATCACAGAGCGTTGAACAGGTTTCTTTGCAAATCCTGTTCTGTGGACATGTTTATACGTGTTACTACAGAGACATGTTAATACGCTCCTGTCAATAAATTTGGTGGGTGGGGAAAGCCGCACTCACAATGTTGTTGCATTGAGCCTCAAAAACACTGGGACTTGGATCCTATTTTAACATTAGGAAAAAAAAAAAAAAAAAGACTTTTGTGTTTGTATCACTCCAGTATGAATGTGAAAACACTATATATACAAACTGTTTTGTTCAAACAGCTTCCAAAAGTTGATTTTGAATCATAGGTGACCTTTAAAGTGCCCCAATAAGCTTTTTTTATATCACCTTATACACTTTGTCTGCTAAGTTTATAAAGGTCCTCATAGCTTAAAAGTGCATGCAAATAAAGTCATCTTCTAAATAAATATGCTTCTAAAGTTACTCCTCTAAGATCCTAAAAAAAACGATCAATTCTGAACTGCAGAAATAAGTTAAAATGAGTCATTTCAACTTTTACTTCTGTAACTGATTTGGATCCATGACAAATTTCCATAAAGAATTTCATCCAAATCTATGGTCTGCCTGCCTGCTAAAACCAAATTATACTTCAGCACTGAGTAATCACTGTACCCCATGGCACATCCCCAGCATGTAACTGGTGCGGTTGAAAGCATTTATACTTCTGTGTTCTGTCTGCACTCAAAAAAATTAATCATGATGGAGTTTATCATTAGCTGTAACCTTTTGATTTTATATAATTTGTCAGTTTTTAAAAATGGATGTTGTCAGATTTCTTGAAATCAATCTAAATATGTTAAAATCGAAGGATGGAAGATTTATATGCAATCAGAATACATAATACGAGCTCAGAGCTGCCTAAGGCTCAGTGTACAGCTTTAATTAACAGAGAAATGCCTCATTTTCTATTAAAATACTGCAAATTTCTACTATTTCAATGTTGATTTTGGCGGTATTCAATTTATTTTATGGATAATATTGGTATTTCCTAACTCCTAAAGGGCAAAGAAGGCAACTATAGAAACCAAGATCATAATTTCTCAATGACAACTGTGCCTCTGGGTTTGTTAGATGTTTAAGGTATAAGTCTTAGGATGTATTGATGAAATAAATACATAAAGGCCATTAATTAGCAGTATAAATCTTATTTGTTAGACCAAAATATTTTTTGAGTGTTTGTTACTCTATAATAACACTTTTGAAATGTATTATGTAGTTTCAAAATACAACATATTAACGTTTTAAAGTAGAAAAAGTCAACGTGGGTGTCTTTATGAGCACAAATACAGCATATGGGCTTATACAGCATTATATGCTGTTGTGTCATATCTCTCTGGCCCCTCGTTTGGTATGCTTTTCAAGAGTTTACACTTAGCTGATGATTGATTATAAAGCTTGTTTGGCATGCTGTCCCGGGAGAGAGCCCTGAGCTCATAAGATCCTCGAGCCCGGGGCTCCCTCCTGTTTGCAAGGCGAGAGGGAAGTTTGAGCTCAGGTAGATCTCGAAACTCCCCTGCTGTAGTAGCTAATGAACAGATAGTGATTGCTCTTAAGAGATAACTACTTACTATGAGCATGTCTATGGTGCCGATATAGATTAGTCAATTAACTTGGATGTTTTTGGGCGGTGGGAGGAAACCGGGGAACCCAGGGGAAACCCATGTGAGCACGGGAAGAACGTGTAAACTCCGCACAGAAACGTTGGCTGGCTTGGTAAGGACTGGAACCAGTGATGTTCTTGCTGTGAGGCAACAGTGCTAACCACTGGGTCACCGTATCTAGGAAAGGAGGAGGAGTAGGGGTGTAAGGGGGGATTCTTCAAATCGAAGATGGCTTTTATATGGAACTTAGAGTATTTGTAGTGGCTTAGGAATCGTCTGATTGGTGAATCATAAATTGAATAATGCGGGGCCGGCTGCAAGCAATCATAAGCACGTGATCCTCTCGAAATTAGTTTTAAATAAACTTCACTTCATGAACTGGCCCCCATGACAAACTAATTGAATAGCCCTGCACTAGGATTTCTATGTTCCACTAAATAGAGTTCTTTGCTGGTGCTTTAAATTTACACCAGACATGCATTGGATGCTACTGGAATGGATGCTGCTGTAATGCTAACATTTAATGCTTGTCTGCATGTTTCACCTCGGTTCGTGTGTTTGCATTGACTTCATATGAAATCTACATTCATAAATGCTTATTTGTGCTTTTTATGTGAACCAGGCATAGCAGTAGTTCAAGCTTACACTCATTCTGAGAAGAGAGGGGAAGGAACAGACAAAGGTTTAACTTCTTTAACCATAAAATAATCATAAAAACAAAAGTATTTAAAATCTGGAGCTCCTCCATGAGAATCAGCATTTGTTAAACACTCCACTCCATTTCCATGCTCTTGGGCCCCACCCACATTCACTACAGCTATACCAAGACAGCCAATGATAGATCTTGCGCTCTGTGTCGTCATGCCATTTAATAAAACATTATGTAAATGTACTCATCAGGGTATGGCGAAGGCTCTGTCAGACCTACCGCATACACTCAAACCAGAAGTATAAATTGGCCTTAAAGGGATAGATCACCCAAAAACATTTTTTCTGTCATCATTTACTCACCTCTTTACTTTTGCAAACATATTGTGTCTGTTGAACACAAAAGAAGATATTTTGAAAAATGTTGGAAACCTTTAACCATTGACTCACATGGTATTTATTTGTTCCTACTAATAAAGTCAATAATTTCAGCTTTCTTTAAAATATATTATTTTGTGTTCAACAGAAGAAAGAAAATCATAGGGTGAGTAAATAGTGAGAAAAGTTTAATTTTTGGGTGAACTATCCCTTTTGGTTTGTTTCGTCAACATCGTGTTGAGGAGGAGCATTTATTGTTAGGAGAACAATAAGATTGTTTATTCCAGTATAACAAGACACTTTCTCTAAACCTCCTGTTATAATAAATGAAGCTGCAAAATCTTACTTTGTATCTCCACTTTGTTGTTCATGAGCGTAATTAATTCTCACTTTTATTCACCTCAAGGTGCTAGTCATATCAGCCAAACCCATCTCTACCACAGGCTGAAGTCTAACATGCTACAAAACACATCATTAACGAAATGCCTGTGGTTGAGAATATCTTATTCGAACAGATGTCATTGAGCTTTTAAATCCTGACCTGAGCACAAATCACTCACTCAGTTATAATGAATGGCCAGCACTGCTTCTAGAACAACATCTGAAGGGAACTTTCATCGATAGCACATCGACATGCAGAAGACATTTCAAACAGATCAATGGGAATATTTACCACAGCCGGCTGCCGCAAGCTCATCGCTGCCATCGGGACAGTCTCTCTCCCCATCACACAACCAGCGCTTGGGAACACATGCGTACGAGCCTGGACAGCTGAACAACCCCGGCGCACAGGTCACAGAACCTGCATGATATTTCGTTAGTAATGCCTCATTAATTGCTGTTCAGGTCTAGTAATTATGAATGGCATAGTATTACACATGTACATCACACTCACTGCAGAAAGCTTTTTCTTCATCAGTAATTTTGCCTTGTTTTGAAGCAAATAAATATACAGTGATGTAAACAAGTATTAGCACACCAGCAAGTCCACTTCTGAATGGCTGAAGAAAAACAAAATACTTTGGAGTGGCCTAGTCAAAGTCTTGACCTGAATCCAATTGAGATGCTATGCATGACCTTAAAAAAAGCCAATTCATGCTCGAATGCTCCAATGTGGCTGAATAACAACTATTCTGCAAAGACGAGTGGGCCAAACTTCCTCAACAGCATTGTAACAGTCTCATGGCAAGTTATCGAAAATGCTTGATTGCAGTTGTTGCTGCTAAGGATGGCCCAACCTGTTATTTTGGGGGCTTTTTCACACAGGGCTGTGCACTTTTGTATTTAGTTTTCCCTTAATAACAAAATCTTTAATTTAAAAATTGCTTGACGTGTTTTCTTGTGTTAACTTTGACTTATATTTCAATTAGTTTCATGATCTGAAACATTAAAGTGTGACAAACGTGCAAAAAAAAATCAGTAAGGGGTCAAAGACTTTTTTTTACATCACTGTATATATTTAATATCTAAATATTCTTAAATCAATATACATTTAGTTGAAAAGCAAATTGTCAAGATATAAAGTCTTTTTTTTTTGTTAAAGTATGTCCATTTTGTGAATTTAAGTTGAAAATAAGAACATGTATGTGCCTGTGAGGTCAGAAAAATTATTTAAGGAGTACTTTTTTAAAATACCTTTTACTTAATCTTATATACAGGTGAAGACAAAAATATTATCCCTCCTATTCAATTTGTATATTTTTATATATAAATGGTGTTTAACAGAGCAAGGACATTTTCCACAGTATTTTCTATAATATTTTCTTCTGGAATTAATCTTTTTATTTGTTTGTTTGGTTTTAAAAAAAATAAAATAAAAATAAAAGTAAGGTCAATATTATTAGCCCCCTTAAAAAAAGTGAAATTACACATAGTAATGGCCATTTTGTTTTTACAGGGTTTCTGAAAGTTTCACCAACTCAAATTTAAGACTTTTTAAGACCATGAAGACTGAAATTTCAGACTTATATAGGGCTAGACGCTAAGGATTTTTTAATGGCCCAGCAGAAAAAAAATCTAATTAGTCATTTCTTAGCCACATATTTTAAATAACGTATCAAAACAAGAACACCTTAGTTGTACGGAATACATCAATTTTTCTTCAACATAACTTAAAAAAAAAACTCTTTAGAAAACTAAATGTTTGAATTACAGACTACAGTTATAATTATGAGTAGTTTTGCTAAATGTTTTGAGATGTGCTGTTGTTGATTGGATGTGTTTTAGATTGATTGGGTAGCTTTACATAAACAAAGGAAAATAAAGACCTGCTTAAAATTATTTAAGAGATACAAGACAATATTTCAGTGAATTTAAGACTTTTTAAGGCCTAAAATTGTGTTTTTGAAATGTACAGTAAGACATTTTAAGACTTTTAAGGGTGGTTTCACACTAGCACTTTTGGTCCGCACCCGGGGTTCATTTGTCAGAGTATGGTATGTTTAGCTAGTGTGAACGTGTCTTCTGAACTCGGTCTGCACACATGAATCGTACCCGAGTCCTCTAGAAAGAGGTGGTCCGGGGTACGGTTCATGCGAACTCTGGTCTGGTTCACTTCTGGTATGAATGCAACCTTATCAAATAACAGAAGTGAACTGTTAACAGTACAACAAACTATCATTTTCATAACGTTCATTCATGTTCTGAACGTTTATAATATTTTTGCGGCAGATGGACGCGAGTCACTTTCTGTACGTCCAAAACCAAAAGATTCAGTAAAAGCAGAACGACCGCGACGTGCGGACGTTTTTCCATTTTGGCGCTTTGCTTTCATGTCCGTCACCTAGCAACAGAAGTACGCACAACAGCAGCTCGATGACGCAAGCGTACCGGGGTTCAGAAAAAAAAGACGATGTGAACACAAAACCAACCGAGAAGATGGCAAGGGGAGACAATACGACATTGGGTAAGGTCCATGCAATTAAACCAAGTGTAAAAGCACCCTAAGACCCCGAGGATAGCCTGTTTTAAACATGAGCTGTATACCAGTCACAACAGACTGGGTCATATGACCATCTAGTTATGGTTTGAGAGAGATTTTATTTTCAAACAAAAAAGGTATTATTTGAAATCTTTTTTTTTTTATGAGAAATCTACTGTGGGCAAAACTCCAAAACTAAATTAGGAAAGTTTAAAACATGATAAAAGAATTTAAGGCATTTTGCTTCTCAAGTTCTTGATTTAGCTTTGTACTAAAAAACAAGACAAAAGAACTCAAGAAAGAAAATCATTTATGCAGAGCGGTAATCTTTAAAAGCTGTTAAACAAATGCAGAGCACACATCTATAAGTTAAAGGTTGCTTATCAAGCTCTCAAAAGTATTTATTATGTTTAATTGCATTTGCTGTATTAGAAACAGGCCAACATCATTAATATCTCGCTGACATTTCATTACAATCCAATTAAATGATTGTTTACCACCAAATATTTACTAATGCATTAAACAAGATTGTATTTTTCTTTATAATTGGACAATTTATAATAGCTGCATCATATTTAGCTTGTGCGTAAACTGAAATCACTCAAAATGTGCTTTGAGGAACAGAAAAAAATGAACTATTACAGCCATCCAAAATAGAAAGAAAGATCATACTCGTACCACAAAGATCCACACTCTCTCGTCCACTCCGTCTCCACAGTCATCTTCACCATCACAGAGCCACTGCTTCGCTATGCACTTATTTTTCGAGCAAGCAAACTGGTTCCACAGACAGGATGAATCTATCAGCAACAAAGTTTGAGAGCCACAATAACATCTCTTAGATAAAAAATGACATCCATGATTTGCGAGTCATTTCTAACTGAATGCTTTTAGAGATGGTCTCTTTATTTATATATTCAGCAGACTTGGCTGTAGACTTCTGAATTATACTTCAATTGCTTGTGGCTCTCAAAACAACTACAGCAACAAAGACAAACACAATAAATACTAAACGTCAGTCTTTCTAAAAGTGGCCTTTTACATTGAAGAGTGCAACAAGGTAAAATAATTATTTTCTGCATTGTTTGTATAATCATACTTTTATGCTCTCGTACATCACAATATGTTGAACTAGCAGACCTTTTTAGTCCTTCTAGAGCTTTAAGTGCAGTTTTTAAATATATATTTGGCTGATATATGGATATAAAACGCACATACTTTGTGTTTGCATATTTTACCATTCAAAAGTATGACGGTCAGTAAATATTTCTTTATTTAATCAACATTGAAATTATCAAAAGTGAGAACAAGGACATTTTGTGATGTTACAGATGGTTTCAAATAGATTTTCTGATGAAGACCAAAACTATACATCAAGAAAAAAATCTTTCATTACCAGAATACCTCACAGATCCTGCAGGAATTTAATTATATGTTGACATAATTACATCTTACAACATGTCTATGCATGTACAAAATTGCAGTCGCAGGGCAGCATGTTGACAAGGATGACAGTTTATATCTGAGCCAAAAAAAAATTTCTAGCTTAGACAGTCTCTGCCTGCCAAAGAGTGGTCCACTCCTGGGTTACACCGTGAAGATTGAAATTAAGGGTCACAGCAGGACAGATTGGTCTCAAATTCCCATGATTCCCCTTGGCTGTATGATGCTCTCTTGCTACATCTGCAGATACTCTTTCCCCATTCTGAATGCTGACAGTGAGCAACTATGTTTTGCCATTTTTTTGGAGACAAAAAAAACTTTTTTGGTTGCAAAAAAAAAGCAGGTGCATGATGTAACATCCATCCATCCATCCATCCATCCATCCATCCATCCTTCCATCCATCCATCCATCCATCCATCCATCAGATTATACTCGTACCACAAAGATCCATGCTCTCGTCCACTCCGTCTCCACAGTCATCTTCACATCTTCACTATGACATCTATCTATCCATCCATCCATCCATCCATCCATCCATCCATCCATCCATCCATCCATCCATCCATCCATCCATCCATCCATCCATCCATATAACCACCCACCCACCCACTATATCAATCAATCAATCAATCAATCAATCAATCAATCATCAATCAATCAATCAATCATCAATCATCAATCAATCAATCAATCAATCAATCATCAATCAATCAATCAATCAATCAATCAATCAATCAGTCTATATATCTATCTATCTATCTATCTATCTATCTATCTATCTATCTATCTATCTATCTATCTATCTGTCTATCTGTCTATCTATCTATCGATCTATCTATCTATCTATCTATCTATCTATCTATCTATCTATCTATCTATCTATCTATCTATCTATCTATCTATCTATCTATCTATCTATCTATCTATCTATCTATCTATCTATCTATAATCAGTATTGATTAGCAAATCCCACATAGATCTTTAATGATATACCCTATAGACATTATATAACTCGCATCCAATAATCACAAGCACTGTTTCTCGTAAATTTTGTTAATTTTCTGCCAGCCTACAGTACATGTGACTGTTTTCCTCAATGTAATTCAATACTAATTTGTTTATAATAAATGTCATTTTCATCAGTGTAGGGGAAAGTTACTTTTGAAAGTAATGCATTACAATTTTGAGTTACTCCTCAAAAAAGTAACTAGTTGCATTACTTAGTTACTTTTTAGGCTAAGTAATGGGTTACGTTACTTTTGAGTTACTTTTGCGTTACTTTTTCTGACCAGGGGTGCGTTTCCCAAAATCGTTAGCCAACTAAGGTCGCAAGTTCCGTCGTTACAAACATAGTTCTTTAATTTGCCATTTCCCAAATCCATCGTTCCAATGAACATTCGCAAAATGCGTGGCAAACTTGTGCACTTGCAACGTCTGGAGCTGTAGTTAGAAACATAGTTCCTGGCTGTGTTCTACTACCACTTATCCCCCCTATGCCCTATTCATTTAGAACATTGTAACATTTAAACTTGGAATGATTAAAAATATAAATAGTATTAAAGTTAACTCTCTTAGGTGTAATTTGCTTTCAAAGTATTTTTACAGTTCAGTTTTAGCGATCTTCATGTTTACAATTGTGCTCCCTTCACAGTGCACTTTGAAAACATTTGTGTCATTTTGAACACAGCCTCATGACGAAAGCTATAGGTGACCTGCTATTTAAAAGCAGAATTTACGTTACGTCTACAGTACATAGCTTGTGAAAACAAAAAACATAGCATACATTAATTCTTAATTTCCTGACCCCAGATTTATACACACCATACATACAGATTAATAAAAGTTTAAAGCAAAGCGCTTGCTACTTTTGTACTTTTTGTCTTATTAAAAAGTAAAATCACAGTCCATTCAGATTATCCTCTTTTCTTTTTCTTCCGTGTGTTCAAAATAATTACAATATTTCCATCGCAGAAATGTAAGGCTCTGCTGTCTTCATTTCTGTCTGTTCCTGCATTCTCTCACTGTGTGTGGGATTTAACGTGACAACGTTAATTTTAATTCATCTATCTGTCTGTCTGTCTGTCTTTCGGTCTGTCTATTTCTCATATAACTTTTTCAGAAGCAAAAATGCTCTCAGGGATCCAGTTATATACATAGATGTAAGCCTCCAAGGGCACGAGTACACATGGAGATTGGTTTTTATCACCTGAAAATGCTTCTCTTGACCTCAGTATTAGCAGCTGAATTGGTTTCTGCATTCAAAGCCCTTCTCAAGAGGTGGGCTGTAATCTCTCGCTCCACATGAGAAATCAAGCCTAGAGAAAGCAACGGAGGCTAATACCGGCCATGCTTACCACACTGGAACTCATCTGCACCATCTTCACAATCCTTCTGTCCATCACAAAGCCACACGCTGGAGATGCAGTTCCCACTGGGGCAAGCGAAGTGGCCTTCTGCACATTTCTGCCCCTGGGAGACTGAGAGAAAAATACACGTTTGATTACGGGGAGCATAAATAAGTCCTCCATTTGCTTAGTGAAGTGAAGAATTCGGTCCAGCAGTTGTTTGGGTCATTATCTACTCCCTAAAATTGCTCCCGGGCAGATGAAATCTTTATGTGATGCAATTCTCTGAGGAACTATAAGGGTGTAAGAGCATTCTCGCCTCATTAAAAGTACATCTCCATTAAAAATAGGTCTACTCTGATAAACCAGTGGCATGATAATCTCAGTTTACATGGTGACAAAACATGACTGAATTACCATTTCTTACTCTTTACTACAAGTTACAGTACACGATTAACATGGATGAGTGTTTCATTTACCAAGTGTATTCCGTTTCAATAATTTGCAATACGTTTAACTAAATCTGTCACAAAAACTATGAAGGCACCGCATTTTTAGCCACCAAAATTTATCAGTCGAAAATGCTGAAATGTTTTTTTTGGTTTTTAAAAGAGAAAAACAGCTGAAAATATGAGCCGAAAAAGGGCTTTATGTGTAGGCCTATTGTTTGTGTTGCTTGCAAAAGCGCTACTATTTGTTAAAATATTAACTTGACTTCTAGTTAATCATTTGAAAAAGTGGCAGAAGCTAGATTTTTCCCATGAATCATCTGTTGAACTGCATCCCAATCATCACAAATACTGCAGAAGTCCTATTGGAACGCATATGGACCAAGAATGAACATTATTGAGCATGCCTGGGATAAGATAAAGGAGAAGGCATTGAGGATGAATTAAAAGAGTCTTGGGAGTCCTGCAAGAATGCTTTATTTGCCATTCCAGATGCCTTTATTAATAAGTTATTTGAGTCATTGCAGAGATGTATGGATGCAGTCGTCCAAGCTCATGGGAGTCATACACAATATTCATTCTTTTTCCACTGCACCATGACTTTATATTCTATACCGCAGTGGTTCCCAAAATGGGGGTCGAGACAATGAAGAGGAGATCGCTTGGTGATTTCCAAAAATCTAATTCATTTTATTAAACCATTAGAATTACCATACTTTATCTATAACCTACTAAAGATAAAAATAGTAGTTTATAGTAACTATATACTATATAATTACTATAGTGGCTTATAGTTACTAGTTCTATTGGATTGCGACCACTGGGGTGATCACATTATATTAAAGACACAGCAGATTTATTTTATGGCACCAGGTTAAACTTTCCGGCACATTCAGAGCACTCAAATACATCAAAAAATTTAAACGAAGAATAGACTTGGGCCTTTTGGTGTGTGTGCACCATTGCATGCAAGGTTTCTGCATTTTAACCACCTCAGAAGATATTGGGGTAAGTGAGTCACTGGCATTGTTATTTTGGGGGTTGCAGGCTGAAAAGTTTGGGAAACTCAGCTAGACTGCACATTATTTCGGTAGAGTGATAAGACTTTTGTCTAAGCAAAGTCAGACCTTACTGTTCTAATTAAATAATTAAAAATCAAGGCATGATTATATTTTATTTTGGTAAAAAAGGCGTAATCTAGAGGCCTTTGTCTTTCATATAAGCCACTTCTGATACCAATTGATCAACTAGAAGTCAAGTTATTAGTTGTAGTATAAATTATTGTTTTCTAAAATTTGGATAGGTGACATGAGTTTTGTCAGGTATTCTACGTTATTGAGTTACATTTAAAAAGTCTTACAAAAGTAAGTTATTTAGCAAAATGATAAATAATTACAAAGTACATACAGATGTTTTTGGTTTTGACACAGTATTTTCATTTCAGTGCATCCCTAATGAAACCCAGTTATGAAAGACACTATGCAAATTATTATATTTCAAGAACACCATGGAGCAGAAACATAATTTTATAATTAGATTTATTGACTTTGAACTGCCTTATGTGCAATTCACATGTTTGCAAACATTTGCTTTTATTTGAGTTTTATATCTAAAAATTAAATGCAGCAGAATTTATTATTTAGGCTCTGCTGGTTTGTCGCTTTAATTATTACACTGTAAAAAAAAAAAAAAAAAAAAAAAATCTGTTAATTAACAGTTAACAGAAGTGCAAATTCTGTCCAGCGTTGTTTGGGTCATTATCTCCACCCTAAAATCGCTCCCAGGCAGATGAAATCTTTATGTGATGCAATTCTCAAAGGAGCTATAAGGGTGTAAAAGCACTCTTGCCTCATTAAAAGTACATCTTCATTAAAAACAGGTCTTCTCCGATAAATTCCACATTTGAAACCACTGACACGCTAATGAGTAATAAGCTGAAATCTGCCAAGACTCATTTTCAGGCCACCTTTTCATCAGCATTTTGAAGAGACCGCAGTTTGCGAGAGCGCTTAAATGTCTGCTCTTTGCAAGTCTGACAATCACCAATAATTATTCATCAGCTTTCTGTACCTTTTGAGGCTCTTCATGCATGGCAAAAAAGACAGGGACTCGTCTTTGGTTCATTACCTCTTTCATAAATAGTGTTTCGACTAAATTAATTCGATTTGAATGGAAACTGGCTTCCTCAAGCTAACAAACGAAGAGTTATTGTGAACATTACCCTGACAGTTCCTCTCATCGGCGTAATCTCCGCAGTCGTTGGCTCCGTCACACAACCAGGAATGGTGAACGCAGAGCGATGTGGTGTTGCAGCTGACAAAGACCTTTTCTGCAACTCCCATCCTGTAAAAGTCTGTGCAGTCTGTGTGATCTGGGGGATTAAAAGGAAATACTTTGTTATCTGGGTCACATGAGGTGACATAGCAGGTCAATGCGAATGATTACAATCTATATGGTTATTCATGCAGATATACTCAATAAATGATTGCAAATATGACAATAGTTCACCCTTAATAAAAACACTGTCATTATTTATACACACTCTTATATCATTCTGTCCACATGTTAGCTTTTATTTGTGAAAATAGATAATAATAATAATAATAATAATATCCAAGCTGCTCTTTCCAATATTATGAAAGTGCACTGAGCCAAAAAAAAAAGGAAATGATTTATGTATGATGCTAAAAAACAAGTAATAGATAAAAGATTTTAGACAGAAAGTTGTAGGTTTTTCTCTTTCTCTCTTTTTTAAATTTTTCTAAAGATGGATTGTAAGTGCGATCATGGCCCACATCTCCTAACCAGCAGGTGGCTGTAATGCACCTAGAAGTTGTATGCCAACCACCAATAAAACTCATAAGAAGAAGAGAAGAGCACCCCGATGTAGACTATATAGAGTAAGATCATTTGACCTTTTAAAAAAAGTATAGTTGAAGAGATTGGTTGCAAAACGCGATAAACGCCATTTTTGACATTTGGATTTTATTATTGGAAATCACTGTTCAGATGAACCTTAATCTATGTGCGAATTACTGCCATTAATATCATTGAGAATGTACATTTAGGCCTACTTTAAAATGTATTTTTTCACAAAACGCAATATCCGCCAGACCGGTTTCTTACAAAGTGCGATATAACGGTTATAGACAGGGCCAGAGCAACTGAACTGGAGCTCTAGGTAAAAGATGATCATGCCGCCCTCAAACTGAAAGCGAAAACGAGAGACGGTGGATTGGCGATGACAGCGAGGACCGGGGTTGGGGAGATTGTCGCGACGCCCCTATTCTGCTGCCTGGGTCGCCTCTATGGATGCGCCGGCCCTGGTTATATAGAATGTTCAGGATGCTGCGCGAGCTCAGCATCCACTGGGAGGAGAGTCACCGCCGGTGAAGTGGTCTGAGTTTGCTCATTGATTTAAGATAATATCAAAACAAAAACATATATTTTTAAAAAGAGGATACAATAGGCCAACTAAAAAACGTTTACTGTTTAATTGTTTATACTGTAGACGAGCTGTCAGTCACATAGCTGTCTGTCAGTCAGGGAATCAAAGCTTCAGAGTCAAGCTATAACATCATGGATTTCGATGTAGCTTTTTTAAAAGCAGGGTTCGACAAAAGGATGGCAAATTCATCTTAGCATTGAGAAGCAGCACGACTGACAAAAATAACTGTGTTCGTGCTAGCAGGTAAATACCGAATGAGAGGATGATCACTCGAGCCAAAAGCTGATGTGATGCACGCGACTGTTTAAAACGAGTGCGCGCTACGTTTCCTTGCATGAAGCTCTGCCTGGAAACGCATCTGGTGTGATCGGTTAATCTTACTTATCAAACAAAACATTGATTCACTAGCTTTTCTTAATGGTATTACAGTAGTAAATATAGCCTAAGGTATATGTAGCGTTTTGCAAAAAAAAAAAAAAAGTTATGTTGTGTTGTGTACGTTCTGGCCAAAACTAACTCAGAATCTTATTATTATTAATCAATCTTTGTATATATTATTCCAGATATTTATGATGTATTGTTTTTTTTAACCAATTTAAGATGTTTGACAATGTTAAGATAAATATGTTGCATTTCGGCATGGTTTTTGACTTATTTATGAACTATTTATGGACATAAAATTGAATAAAAAATATCCTGGATTTAAAGAACTTGTGTTCCTGGCCTTCACTGAGCTCAAGTAATAGTTTAATGAACAAAAGTTGTGAAGGAACTTGACTGTTGATGTCTTACATAATAATGTCAAATAACCAGCATTTCTCAAATGTATATCTCGTTTTGCAACGAAACTCTTCAGTTGTAAATTTTAGAATTTCATACATTGTGTGTGAACTTGGTGTTTAACTGTACAACTGTATCGATGGAGAAACAAACTAGCTATCACAATTATTTCACTTTTTTTTTTTTTATGTAATGTAATGTAATGTAATGTAATGTAATGTGTATTTATATAGCGCATTTATTGTGTATGGCCATACACCCAAAGCGCTTCACAATCATGAGGGGGGTCTCTCCACACCATCACCAGTGTTTAGCATCCACTTGGATGATGCGACGGCAGCCACAGGACAACGGCGCCAATGCGCTCACCACACACCAGCTATCGGTGGAGTGAAGAGACAGTGATAGAGCCAATTCAGTGGATGGGATGATTAGGAGCCCATGATGGGTAAGTGCAGATTGAGGGACTTGGCCAGGACACCGGGGTTACACCCCTACTCTTTACGAGAAGTGCCATGGGATTTTTTAATGACCACAGAGAGTCAGGACCTCGGTTTAACGTCTCATCCGAAGACGGCGCCCACTGACAGTGTAGTGTCCCCTTTACTTTTACTGGGGCATTAGGACTCACACAGACCACAGGTTCTCTCTAACCCACTTCCAACAGCAACCTAGTTTTCCCATGTGGTCTCCCCAGGTACTGACCAGCTCAGCCGCTCAGCTTCAGTGAGTAACCGGTCTTGGGCTGCAGGGTGATATGGTTGTGGCTTAACAAAAAAACTCTTAGAACTAACAGTGTGATGGTGGATAGATAACACCTGCTATTTAAAAAGTCAAAATAAAGTGAGATTACTTCTGTAACTAATGAACATTCCATATTTATTTTTTGTCCATTACAGAATGTCAGACCAGAACGCGCTTGCACTGTGAATTAAATGTCTCTTTAATTCTCCTCACAAACTAAAAGATGAAGAATAAATTGGAATGAAAGCTATAAATCAGGGTGGGCAAACTCGGTCCTGGAGGGCCGGTGTCCTGCATAGTTTAGGTCCAACACTAATCAAAAACACCTGAACATGCTAATCAGTGTCTTCATGATCATTAGAAATCTATAAGCAGGTGTGTTTGATTAGAGTTGGAGCTAAACTGTGCAGGACACCGGCCCTCCAGGACCGAGTTTGCCCACCCCTGCTATAAATAGTACTGCATATTAGCTTGCTCATTTTGCTTGATCATGTGCATGATTAATGTAACCACAAATCAAGAGCTGTAGTTCCAAACACACATTCACAATAAGATTTACAGATGTTTGTTGGAACTATAGACTCACAAAACACAGAATCTCTAAACTGATGTTGAATATAAAAGACACACAAGACCAGCAAAACAAGCACTTGTGTTTTTAAACAGTTGATGATCGGGTTCTAGTTCCATCAAGCCGGGAGACTAGTTAATGACTTCAATTAGTGTTTTTAAAGGGCATGGGAGACAACAGACACTATGTTGTTATCACAGCTGTGTCACCGCAGCTTAATTGGTCCACCATTAGCCTTTTACAAACACAGCAGTTTCATCTTATGATCAGGTCTCCAAAGTCTACTAACAATTTCATGTAGCAGTGCTGCAGTCTCAGCTGGCCAGATTACAAGAGCAACCGTTCAATAAAGAGTGATATGAAAATTAAATGAGAGAATGCAATTAGAAAAACAGTTGACGTAGAGCTTTACCTGTTTCAGCAGAGTGTAATTGGATCCATCAACGCTTAATTTTCTGATTTCGTGAAGATCAGCAAGTATAGGAGACGGTTCTTCAGCTGAGAATTATAAAGGTGACTTGATGAGAAGGAGCTGGTCAATTGTGAAGTTAACAAAGCCTGAAATCATCAGGTTCAGCTAAGAGATTCTTGAGGGAATTTGCCGAATGATATCTACCTGAAAGAGACTTGCAGCTGTTGGGGTCTTTTCTGGAAGCTTCATAGCCGTCCCACACAAACACTTATAGGAACCATATGTGTTGGTGCAGTTCTGACTGCAGGGCAGGGTGGTGGAGCATTCGTCAATGTCAACACACGTTCTCCCATCATTCTTCAGGTGAAATCCTGGCCAGCACTACACTAGACACACAGGGGAGAAAATGACCATTTGAGATGTTGGACTGTTAATGAGTAAATTATTAAAGAGGAATAATTGATGACAGGCTGTTGCGTTATCAGAAAGTATAAGGCACAGCATATGGCTACAATGCAAAGAGATAGACGTTACACATCAGGTGTGAATATTTAATAAATCAACAAACAGAGTCAATGATCCAGCTAACAATTTTAGATTCTAAAAAGGTTCCCTTAATGTGCCCATTAAGTTATATAACATTTCTGTTCTTTTCATTTAAAACATAGATGATTATTTTAGATGATGTACTAACATGTTTTTTAATACTAAAAAAGTTTCAGTCTCATGTTATATTAATGTCCCCAGAATGTTATTAGAACATTCCATCTACATTATGTTAAAGTACGTGTAAACTTCACATACATAAAGCAAAAGTAATGTCTATTATTCCTTTCTTCAATAAAAGTAAAATGTAAAAATATTTTAGAATACTTTGATGTCAATTACAAGAAATAAGAAGCCTACAAAAATAAAAAATAAATAAATAAATTATCTGTAAAATTTAATATCTAAAATATGATGGATCCATCCCATTTCTCCTTCTTTTCTGTTTTGTGTATGTTCTGTATAACTGACTAACTTTTGTACACTCAAAATATTACTTTTGCTGCTTGTTTAAACTACTTATTTAAAATGAGTTGAAACAACAAAATCCCTAGCTTTTTGTTTTGGGGTAAACTATGGAAATTGTTTCATATTCAATCCACTTAAATTTGTAAAATGAAAGTTTTTATATCAATGTTACAAAAATGTTTCAAAACATTGTTTCAAGAGTTCACACTTAGATATTGCTTGACACTATTTGCAGGTTTGGCATGCTGTCCTGGGAGAGAACCCTGAGCTCGGAGAGTACATCAGGTATGGTACAGTACAGTATGCTTTTATGGCCGTTTCCACTGTCAAAAGTTACCTAAAAGTGAAGGGTACCTAGCACAGCAAAAGAATACCAAAAGATACCCAGCAGAACACTATTAGTTTACAGAGAATCGTCACTCGCGCATACACAAGCAGAGAATGAAAACAAAGGAAACGCCATTTTTAAATACACAGCCGAGACATTACATCATAATACTATATACATACAATAACAAGCCATGGTTGACCCGAGCTCAAACAAACCGTGTCATTGTCTTGGTGTACAACCACAAATCCAAGAAGAACAAAATCTGCCGTGTCCTGTTTTTGTTTTACGAGGTGGTTTCACTTTCTCCAGGGAGCTCGCGATCGCTCACGTGAACGTTGTTGTTTTTGAACCCAAATAAGGACTAAATGTATGCTGTGTAGTTTTACTTTAATTGGTATCATATCGGAGACTGTAAGGGCTGTTGTGTGTTCATACAGTACATGTTGCAATATTTTTTTTTATTTTATATAATCGCAGATGTTACAGTAGGCTATTTCACACTGTCATTGATCTGCAGTTATAACCAAATTATGTTCATAGAGAGGTTAGTAATGAACATTTATACACAAGTATTGGTGTGTATAAAGCATCTGTTTTGTGAGAAGTGCTTCTCATATGTGAACGACCTGTACAGCTTTACTTTAGCGAGATTTCCTCAAGCGAGAATGACGTCGACTGAAACTTTCTGTCGTACACCACGTCCTTGGTACCCTTCAGGCAGTGGAAATGCAAGCCTGATAAAGGTGACCCGTACCAACTCATACTGTACCAGTGAGTAGAAATGGTCCATTAGCATGTAAGGAGGTCAGAGATCAGGTAGGTCTCGAGAGCTCCCCCTGGTAAAAGGAGGAAAAGGAGGAGATGGGGTGGAAGGAGGAATCCTTCCAAAACGAAGATAAGGCAGTAAGGTGAAATCAGTCTATTTATTGTAGGCTTGGATCAATCTGATTGGATTACGGCTGATTACGAATGTGAGACCAGCTGTGAATAATTGCATCACATGCTCCTCTTGAAATTAGTTTGTAAATCTTCACTTAAATAACATTGCATGCAAAAATGTTCTACAATTTTATGGAACGTTCTGAGAACATTCCTTTAGCTGGGATTCCTCTTAATCTACAGTTATTGCATGCAAAGATATTGTTCAGATGATCTATGTCAAGACTTTTGTCAGGGTTTTTGTTCTTGAACTGCTCTTATATATAGAAATAGTGTATTGTGCATCATCATTCTAAGCCTCAGATGCTATTTTTGACCTTCTAACAACTTAAACTCTATTTTCTACATACAAAAAAAAAGCTCTTTGTAATGCATTAGACCAACTGGGATTTGCCATAGCAGTTTGCCAATTTGGATTGCCTCTATTGACTGAGACGTCAGCAGAGTCTTTAGTTATTCTAAAGATACGTCTAGAATTCATCTTTTTTTTTTTTTGTTAACATTTGACCTTCTATTGCTAAAACAATCTATTTTGTACTCTACTTTCTGTAATCTACTTTACTTTCTTGCTTTTATTTATTATTTATATTGTCCAAATTTCTAAGCTTTGTTTGTATAAACGTGTCTGCAAAATTAATAAATGCAATTAACATTTTTTGTGGGTTTTGGTGGATTTTCTGTTGTAAGCTGTAAGGATCTTTCATATAACAGATCATTTTTTACAGTGATATGAAACTGTAATGTGGACAAAACTGCTTGAAACTACTTTAGCTGTTTGTTACTGTACATGGAAATAATTGCACAGTTTAATATGTGCAAATACAATAATAAGACTGATACATTTGAGGTCATTTATAAGTTCCAGGTCAGGTCAACTTCTGTTTGGCAAATCTGCTGTTCCATTGCAAGTGACTGCTCTTTGCTCAGTCAAGAACTTCAGTGGCTTTCTTATGATCCCTTCATTTATACCACAGTGATTGAGGTCAGGCACTTTGGCTCAACTACTGTATATACAGTATCTCTGACACCTTTATCTATTTCGAGGGTGACTGGTTTAAACTCTGTCACTAACTCTGAACACCTCAGATGATCAGAGGTCATGTGAACATGGCACTCCTGATACCTGGTTTGGCCATCAGTAACACAGCAGACTGTATGTCTGTAACGAGAGAGAATGAGCTTTAAAATGTCCCCCGTCAGGCATGCCTCTAGACAGCTCCCGCAGGCACCTCCGTCTGAACACGCCAATTAAGTACCGTACCAATGAAACAAAAACTAGGACAAATCGTTCTTATACTTTTTTTTACTTTGTTCCTTGGATGTTTGCCCAAGTAATTCAGTGAAAAGACGTCACAGAAACAATAACACAGCAGCTCACCCAAATCAATTCATCATAGTTACATTTGAGCAAAACCATTTCAAATAAGCAGAAAATGCCTCAGCGATGCAACATTTTAGCTATTCATGTTTTTTCTAATATCTGTAATGTCTTATTATATTATTATTTTCATCAAAAGCTTACGATAACAAAATAAGTGCAGGATAAAAAGTTTCCACATTTTGTTGCAACGATTTTACCACCATACCCACTATTATATCACTATATGATATCTCTATCACTATTATAACTGTTATTATTGCATTATATGTTTATTATAAAATAACTCCAAGTTAAATTGTAACTAAACCCACATTTAGCTAAATCACTTCTGGCCATATATATAAAATGAATTTGATGAGCCATTACATTCTGACCACCCATAAACTAGAGCAATAATCTCGCCTTGCAACTGATTTCTGGTGTTGTATTGGGGAAATTTAAAGGGACAAATTGAGATGGACCTTGTCAATTGTTTACTTGCCACTGTGGTGAGTATGAAATGTGGTGCATGGATGGCCAAACAGTAAACCATTATCCAGCCATGAATTATCCGCAGCTCACTGACGGTAGAGGAGAGCAAAGACTGTTATCTATCATTCACAACAACTGCAAGGCCATAGTGCCATAGTGCAACAAATCACCAGCAGCTACACAGTGGTGACCAGGAAAATGTGTCACAGCACACAGATCAACCCCTCTGTGTTAAAGCCTGCGTAGCCGATGACCCATTCAGGTGCCCATACTAACTACACAAGCTATTGCCAATAATGCATAAAATGGGCACAATATTATCATGTTTGGGATGTTTGGAAGAAAGTAACTTAGTGTGAGGAATCAAGATTCCTTGTATATTATGTCAGCAGCAGAGCATCACTACACAGATTAACAACAGAGGGTATTTTACCTGCATAAATTGTTGGGTGACAGCCCAGTGACAGCAGTGTTGATGATGATGATAATAATAATAATAATAATAATAATAATAATAATAATAATAATAATAATAATAATAATAATAATAATAATAACAATAATAATATATTTTATTTATAATGCGCTTTTCTAAAAATGTTCCACACTAGTTATGCTGTAGGTGAAGTTTTCATGGGTTATTTTAGGCATTCTAAATTGTCCCATAAACACATGTATGGCTATCCACCTTAAATTTAATCACAGCAAAATATGAATTAAAATGGTATTATCAGTCAACTTCTTATAAATACTTATACTTATGGGAAAACATTGTGCAATTCTGAGTGTGCGTCACACAGGTGAGTGGGCTTGGCAAACCACCTTTAGGAGACTCTCCATATGCACCTGACACTTTCTCATAAACACTGCATTACAAGACTGGGGGTTACAACAAAACAGCTTGTCACTGCATCTTTATATTGTTGCTGTTGTCTTGTGATTGAAGTTGTAGGAATGAAAATTATTGTATGGCAAAACATGTCTTTTTCGCCAAGAATGTTCATACAGATTCCAAAGGCAGATACTGATATTATAACTGTTATGATAACATTAGGTGACACGGTGGAGCAGTAGGTACTGCTGTCGCCTCACAGCAAGAAGGTCGCTGGTTCGAGCTTCGTCTGGGTCAATTGGCGTTTCTGAGTAGAGTTTGCATGTTCTCCCTGCGTTCACGTGGGTTTCCTCCAGTTTCCCCCACAGTCCAAAGACATGCGGTACAGGGGAATTGTGTAGGCTAAATAGTGTATGAGTCCATAGTGTATGAGTGTGAATGGATGTTTCCCAGAGATGGGTTGCAGCTAGAAGGGCATCCGCTGCGTAAAACATGTGCTGGATAAGTTGGCGGTTCATTCCGTTGTGGCGACCCACAAGGGACTAAGTCGGAAAGAAAATGAATGAATGAATGATAACATTATATGTTTATTATATAATAACTCCCAAGTTAAATTGTAACTACCCACATTTGACTGAATCACTTCTGGTCATATATATGAAATGAATTAGATGAGCCATTACATTATGAACACCAATAGAATAAAGCAATAAGCTCACCTTGCAATTGAATGGTGCCACAGTTTCAAAGAGTTTCTAGCGTTAGATTGGAAAAATCTAAAGGGACAAATTGAGATTGCCTGGCAACTCTGAACTTCAAGCTTGGAAATTAACAGACCTTGTGAATTGTTTACTTGCCACTGTGGTAAGAATGAATAGTGGTGTATGGATGGTCAAACAGTAAACCATTATCCAGCTGTGAATTATCTACAACCCACTGACTGATTCCAAAAGCATATACTGATACGATCAAGGAATTGGTTAATACAGTATGTGAGGGTTTGATGATGTGTCACATGTTGATTGGTCAGTTTGTATGTCTCCATATTTGGGCTTTGGTCACATTGTCAAAAAGATACAAAATAGATGGTAAACTTTGCTCTGGCTCTTTTCCTGCTCTAAAGTCTATCTTTGACTCTACTGCTATCAGGCTCTCTTTGGGGCCTACACTCTGGTCTTTGTCTCGCTCTCCCTCTTCAGGTAACATTATTTTACATTTAGGCTGGGTACTATTGATATCATATGTTTTTATCATTTCACGTTGAATCTTTTTTATACAGTTATTTTGTAACTATTTTAGTTGGAACCATTGCAAGTTATTGCCATTAAATCATTTCATTTTCAAGTATTTGTGAATTACTTTTGATTTAACTTCAACACTTAATTGCCCCATATTGCAATACAATACAATCACATAATAGCAACGCTCTCCCACATTTTTAGTTATTATAATTGCCCTTATTTCATTTATGTATACGATTGCAGAAGGATGGTTCGACTAGAATTGTACAGTTTTCACCATCATATGATAACCTTTATCATTTGGCAAAACTACAGTTCGAACTGCTATAGTTAAAAACCCATTTTTACAAAGTGCTTCTTCTATCCCCAATTGTAGGTCAGGTAAAAGCCTCTGCTAAATGAATAAATGTAAACCAACCTTGTATCCCACTGTTAGGTCCTGGCAATCTCTGGGTACATCCGCTGACCCTGCGGTTGAGACATTCGTTGACCTATTGAAGTTTTCTCATCTGACTCGATCTCCACAGTCCTCTTTCATGTCACATAAACTCTTCTCAGAAATACAGCGGCCATTTGAGCACATGAAAAACGAACTGTTGCACAAGCTCTCTATAAATAAAGCAAGCAGAGCAAATGTATTAGAGAAAAGCAGAAAGCCATTCAAACTAAAGACATGATGTTTTTGAAAACCAATCTGAAAATATAAAATGCTTTGGATAAAAACAAGCAAATAGCTTAAACTCTGTAATGCTAAAGCGTAAATGTTCTCAACAAATGTCATTTCAAGCTTTCTGCAACACTAAGTGCAAGGCCTTTTTTTATATCTAAATGTTTGGCACTCTAAGAAAACATGCCATCCCTGCAGGTCAAGTTATTCACTTCAACCCCCTGCTTTTATCAATGATGTTACTTGGCCACTTGTATTCCCTCAGATGTTCAGTAAGCCCCACATCCATCAGTCAAACACATTTCAAGCACGGCTCTGTTGGGCCATTACCGGCAGCCAGGCATTTAAGGTTGAGGGCAGCTCATCAGAGTGGTCAGGGCAGTCTGGGTAACCATCACACTCCCACTGGGCGCTGAGCAGGCATCGGCCATCAGCACAGCGAAACTCATCCGGTCCACATGAGCGGTACACTGTGTGAAGAGTGACGACTGTCAGCACACTGACACACGCTGACACCAAACACAGGGCTTAAAGAGACAGCTCACACACACTAAATGAAACTCTGACAGCATTTATTCACCTCTACTTGTTCCAAGCTTGTTTGAGTTTCTTTCTTCTGCGAGGCACAAATGAAGCGATTCTGAAGAATGTTGGAAACTGGTAGGTTATTGACTTCCATAGTTATTAGGGATGTGTTCAACAGTAAAAAACAAAAAACAAATAAAAAACAGGGTAGGGTTGCACCAGCTGTTCGTAAGTTCTTTCTTAAACTGGAAGGTAAAGTCCACACTAATAACTTCTAGAGAGTTTGTAACTAAATTTGTTTTTACCACGTTGAACCGTGTGTACTCATGGTAAACTGTAGTTAGTAGGTCGTAATCAGGGGTGGATTCAACCAATAAGCGAGGTAAGTGGCCGCTTAGGGCCCCAGGAAATCTGGGGGCCCCCAATAATATCTTGAAGTATAAATTCTAACTATAAACTATATATAACATCGTTTTCTATCACATTTTATATGGTGAGATTTAAGCAAATACAATTTTAATGTAATTAAATATTATTTAGTATACAATCAAATATAATATTATTATATAATCGTAATGTTATGCAATAATAATAATATTACAAAATAAAATATCAATCATGGAGCAGTCCAGCAGTTAAATTTATAAAAAATATATTTGTTATTTTTGTTGTAAATTCATTTTATAATAATAAAAAAATAATCATTTCAAATGTAGAAAAGAAAATTTTATGAATATAAATACAAATTAAATAAAAGTAGAAAGGGCACATTTTAGGACTTGGGCCCCATGGCGGGAATTGCTTAGGGCCCCAAAAACACTAAATCTGCCCCCTGGTCGCAAGCTCTAAAGTCATGCATAGTCGCATTGAATAACGTAATATTCAATAAAAAGCATTTTAATTATTAGACTTCTTTAAATTCTGCAACTAATGCATCTATAAATAACTGTCCTATGAGAATGAAATGAAAAATTACATTTTTTTAGTACATTACATTACAGTCAGTCACTATAGACCATTTTGAGAGATGTAAACAAAAACAATGGTCCCAACGTATTTCCTGTTTTACATTTTTAATTTCTATAGCTTCTGAGAATCCAAAAAGAGCCACATATTGATAAAAAATGTTAGGATAGCTGTCTTAACATTAAGTTATGATTGAATTGCCTCTTGTTACAGTTATGAAATAGTTTGATAACAAGTAGTGAATGTTCATGGGTCAATGACATCACCACATTGAAATGGTCTATAACAGCCGACACACACACCTGCATTGTGAGCCGTGACTGCACGCAAAATACACATGAAGTTATCAAAACATTAAACTTTTTTTATATCCTACACATGAAAGAGAAAAAGAGCAGGGAGAAGAACTCTGTCATGAAGAAATTCTTGTTTTAATCGTAGATTACATGTAACACAAAACACTCCTCTTCTTTCAAAAAATCCCTCCTTTCTGCTTCATAGCCATGCTTAGTAACATCATCATATTATATAAACTTTAGTTTTGTCAACTTGCATGTCGATGCATACTGGCGTGCATGTAAACAACCGGGATCAGGAGCAGCGCGGGAATGGCTTACTGCGCACATGCGTCAATTTGTTTTCACCAGTGTTGTTTCGGTTGCACATAAAGAACAGCAAACTTGTGTGTGCAAAAGACGCCAAATGTGAATGGCCCCTAACGTCTTTATTCTGGGATAACCACTCAATACACTTGCATAAAGTAAATCTTATCTCAAAGCTTTTACTGGGGCACTTTTTGTTGCAGTGTCTCCCCATGCCCACCCCAGCAAGATGCCCGCCCTGGGCGATCGCCCGTATTGCCCATGCCTAAATCCGCCACTGCCTATATTGACTGAGAAAATGGATAAAAATATTAATTTCAAAATGGGGTTGTACTTAATTATGCTGAGCACTGTACATATATTTTAGTTAAATCATTTAATTATCATTAACAAATTTGTTAATGGATATGTATATGTTCAAATTAAGACTAAAATATTATTTTAATCAATTTTAAATATTGCAAATTCATATTAACAAATAAAGTGAACTAATGTTTACAAATACAGCCATTCTGTAAAGAGTAAAAAAATGTTTACTTGACTCAAGTACATCTAAATTACTGTTAGGATCTGCATAGTCTAATATGTGACCCACTTCCATGTACATTCTGATAAATAACTCATTTTGTTTTCCACAGGAAGAAAGAAACCTTACATTATTAAATAAACACGTATTATAGAGTGCTAGTAACCAATGACAGAATGATAATCTTTAACTGAACTAAGCAGGTTGATGTAAAACAACATAAGTGCACAGTAATATTACTTACCAATAAAATAATTAGCATATTTCTTGGATGACAGTGAAGAGCTAATGAGATGATCTCTTTGAATCTCTTTGTTATGAATAATTCGCTATACTTCCTATTTCATATTTTAACCTCAGTGCAATAAGATTCAGTAATAAATGGCAAGGGTGTGTGCATACAGATGATGTCCTGTGGAGAGGCTTCCCTTTCATGTGTGAAGACCAGGGCTCAAGTTCTCCATCAAACAGCCCACAGATGTTTCAGTTTTAAGTATGAAACATAGTTTTAAAACATTCTTAGAAAGCCCCAATAATTAAAGCACAATATTGACTTGTCTTGAAATTGTTTCTTCTGATTAAGAATGTACAGTTCAAATAATACAAGCTCAGAGCTGCCTAAGGCTCAGTGTACAGCTTTAATTAACAGAGAAATGCCTCATTTTCTATTAAAATACTGCACATTTCTACTATTTCAATGTTGGTTTTGGTGGTATTCAATTTATTTTATGAATAATATTGGTATTTCCTAACTCCTAAAGGGCAAAGTAGGCAACTATAGAATCAAAGATCATAATTTCTCAATAACAACTCTGCTTCTGGGTTTGTTAGATGTTTAAGTCTTAGGATGTATTGATGAAATGAACGCATAAATGACATTTATTAGCAAAGTGTGAGAATTGCAGGAAAGATTGATCACAGAAAAGATGCTTACCGCATTCAAGCGATTCATCTGAGCCATCTCCGCAGTCATTGTCATGGTCACATACGAAGCGTTTAGGAATGCAGCCTTTGTTAAGGCATCTGAAGGAATTCTCATCACATGTGTTATTTGGAGCTGCGGGGTAAACAGAAAAGCCTTGAGCTTAATTAAATCTCACTTCATCCACCTTCAGGTGCTAGACATTTCAGCCAAATTCATTGCTACCAAATGCTACCAAAGTTACAAAGTACTACAGAATCATTTTATATATATCACTATTTAAATACATTAAAGTCTTCTGTTTTACCTATTTTACAAGATTTAAGTTAAATCTTTGGTGTCTCTAGAACGTGTCTGTAAAGATTCAGCTCAAAATACCCATCAGATCATTTATTAAACCCTGCTGAATATGTGAATTTTGAAGTAAGATTACACTGTAGCTGTTTTGTTCCTGTGCCTTTAAATGCAAATGAGCTGGTTCTCCCCACCCACTGTTCCCACATCTGTGTCTCTTTCCTCTGGTTTATGTCAGATAAACAGCAGTCAGTGACAGAGACAGACAAGGATGAAGATGATATTCAGTTTAGAGGCAAAGTACCAAGTAAGATTATTTGATATATTTTTGGTTTGGTGGAGTTTATTCAAGCCTTTCTGAAATTATGAGTCACATATAAATGCCCTTACAAAGTGTGCAGTGCACACACACATTTAACTTTGTTTTTGCACGTCTTCTTGTGGCAAATGTGACAGGATACAAGTTAATAATCACTGCTACATCCTTTATGCTACTGTACAAAAAAGACTTGATTTAACGTCCACAAACCGGGACTCCTGTTGTGTGTTTGAAGCAACCTCATATATAGCTGCACTGATGCTATGCAGCTGTGGTGATTCCAGCAGTTATGAATTACATTGTGATTTCACTGTCTTTCCTTTATTACAAACATGCACTTTTAAAAAAAATGTTTAAAACCCATTCTTGAGGAGCAGCTGATCACAGAGCGTTGAACAGGTTTCTTTGCAAATCCTGTTCTGTGGACATGTTTATACGTGTTACTACAGAGACATGTTAATACGCTCCTGTCAATAAATTTGGTGGGTGGGGAAAGCCGCACTCACAATGTTGTTGCATTGAGCCTCAAAAACACTGGGACTTGGATCCTATTTTAACATTAGGAAAAAAAAAAAAAAAAAAAAGACTTTTGTGTTTGTATCACTCCAGTATGAATGTGAAAACACTATATATACAAACTGTTTTGTTCAAACAGCTTCCAAAAGTTGATTTTGAATCATAGGTGACCTTTAAAGTGCCCCAATAAGCTTTTTTTATATCACCTTATACACTTTGTCTGCTAAGTTTATAAAGGTCCTCATAGCTTAAAAGTGCATGCAAATAAAGTCATCTTCTAAATAAATATGCTTCTAAAGTTACTCCTCTAAGATCCTAAAAAAAACGATCAATTCTGAACTGCAGAAATAAGTTAAAATGAGTCATTTCAACTTTTACTTCTGTAACTGATTTTGGATCCATGACAAATTTCCATAAAGAATTTCATCCAAATCTATGGTCTGCCTGCCTGCTAAAACCAAATTATACTTCAGCACTGAGTAATCACTGTACCCCATGGCACATCCCCAGCATGTAACTGGTGCGGTTGAAAGCATTTATACTTCTGTGTTCTGTCTGCACTCAAAAAAAATTAATCATGATGGAGTTTATCATTAGCTGTAACCTTTTGATTTTATATAATTTGTCAGTTTTTAAAAATGGATGTTGTCAGATTTCTTGAAATCAATCTAAATATGTTAAAATCGAAGGATGGAAGATTTATATGCAATCAGAATACATAATACGAGCTCAGAGCTGCCTAAGGCTCAGTGTACAGCTTTAATTAACAGAGAAATGCCTCATTTTCTATTAAAATACTGCAAATTTCTACTATTTCAATGTTGATTTTGGCGGTATTCAATTTATTTTATGGATAATATTGGTATTTCCTAACTCCTAAAGGGCAAAGAAGGCAACTATAGAAAACCAAGATCATAATTTCTCAATGACAACTGTGCCTCTGGGTTTGTTAGATGTTTAAGGTATAAGTCTTAGGATGTATTGATGAAATAAATACATAAAGGCCATTAATTAGCAGTATAAATCTTATTTGTTAGACCAAAATATTTTTTGAGTGTTTGTTACTCTATAATAACACTTTTGAAATGTATTATGTAGTTTCAAAATACAACATATTAACGTTTTAAAGTAGAAAAAGTCAACGTGGGTGTCTTTATGAGCACAAATACAGCATATGGGCTTATACAGCATTATATGCTGTTGTGTCATATCTCTCTGGCCCCTCGTTTGGTATGCTTTTCAAGAGTTTACACTTAGCTGATGATTGATTATAAAGCTTGTTTGGCATGCTGTCCCGGGAGAGAGCCCTGAGCTCATAAGATCCTCGAGCCCGGGGCTCCCTCCTGTTTGCAAGGCGAGAGGGAAGTTTGAGCTCAGGTAGATCTCGAAACTCCCCTGCTGTAGTAGCTAATGAACAGATAGTGATTGCTCTTAAGAGATAACTACTTACTATGAGCATGTCTATGGTGCCGATATAGATTAGTCAATTAACTTGGATGTTTTTGGGCGGTGGGAGGAAACCGGGGAACCCAGGGGAAACCCATGTGAGCACGGGAAGAACGTGTAAACTCCGCACAGAAACGTTGGCTGGCTTGGTAAGGACTGGGAACCAGTGATGTTCTTGCTGTGAGGCAACAGTGCTAACCACTGGGTCACCGTATCTAGGAAAGGAGGAGGAGTAGGGGTGTAAGGGGGGATTCTTCAAATCGAAGATGGCTTTTATATGGAACTTAGAGTATTTGTAGTGGCTTAGGAATCGTCTGATTGGTGAATCATAAATTGAATAATGCGGGGGCCGGCTGCAAGCAATCATAAGCACGTGATCCTCTCGAAATTAGTTTTAAATAAACTTCACTTCATGAACTGGCCCCCATGACAAACTAATTGAATAGCCCTGCACTAGGATTTCTATGTTCCACTAAATAGAGTTCTTTGCTGGTGCTTTAAATTTACACCAGACATGCATTGGATGCTACTGGAATGGATGCTGCTGTAATGCTAACATTTAATGCTTGTCTGCATGTTTCACCTCGGTTCGTGTGTTTGCATTGACTTCATATGAAATCTACATTCATAAATGCTTATTTGTGCTTTTTATGTGAACCAGGCATAGCAGTAGTTCAAGCTTACACTCATTCTGAGAAGAGAGGGGAAGGAACAGACAAAGGTTTAACTTCTTTAACCATAAAATAATCATAAAAACAAAAGTATTTAAAATCTGGAGCTCCTCCATGAGAATCAGCATTTGTTAAACACTCCACTCCATTTCCATGCTCTTGGGCCCCACCCACATTCACTACAGCTATACCAAGACAGCCAATGATAGATCTTGCGCTCTGTGTCGTCATGCCATTTAATAAAACATTATGTAAATGTACTCATCAGGGTATGGCGAAGGCTCTGTCAGACCTACCGCATACACTCAAACCAGAAGTATAAATTGGCCTTAAAGGGATAGATCACCCAAAAACATTTTTTCTGTCATCATTTACTCACCTCTTTACTTTTGCAAACATATTGTGTCTGTTGAACACAAAAGAAGATATTTTGAAAAATGTTGGAAACCTTTAACCATTGACTCACATGGTATTTATTTGTTCCTACTAATAAAGTCAATAATTTCAGCTTTCTTTAAAATATATTATTTTGTGTTCAACAGAAGAAAGAAAATCATAGGGTGAGTAAATAGTGAGAAAAGTTTAATTTTTGGGTGAACTATCCCTTTTGGTTTGTTTCGTCAACATCGTGTTGAGGAGGAGCATTTATTGTTAGGAGAACAATAAGATTGTTTATTCCAGTATAACAAGACACTTTCTCTAAACCTCCTGTTATAATAAATGAAGCTGCAAAATCTTACTTTGTATCTCCACTTTGTTGTTCATGAGCGTAATTAATTCTCACTTTTATTCACCTCAAGGTGCTAGTCATATCAGCCAAACCCATCTCTACCACAGGCTGAAGTCTAACATGCTACAAAACACATCATTAACGAAATGCCTGTGGTTGAGAATATCTTATTCGAACAGATGTCATTGAGCTTTTAAATCCTGACCTGAGCACAAATCACTCACTCAGTTATAATGAATGGCCAGCACTGCTTCTAGAACAACATCTGAAGGGAACTTTCATCGATAGCACATCGACATGCAGAAGACATTTCAAACAGATCAATGGGAATATTTACCACAGCCGGCTGCCGCAAGCTCATCGCTGCCATCGGGACAGTCTCTCTCCCCATCACACAACCAGCGCTTGGGAACACATGCGTACGAGCCTGGACAGCTGAACAACCCCGGCGCACAGGTCACAGAACCTGCATGATATTTCGTTAGTAATGCCTCATTAATTGCTGTTCAGGTCTAGTAATTATGAATGGCATAGTATTACACATGTACATCACACTCACTGCAGAAAAGCTTTTTCTTCATCAGTAATTTTGCCTTGTTTTGAAGCAAATAAATATACAGTGATGTAAACAAGTATTAGCACACCAGCAAGTCCACTTCTGAATGGCTGAAGAAAAACAAAATACTTTGGAGTGGCCTAGTCAAAGTCTTGACCTGAATCCAATTGAGATGCTATGCATGACCTTAAAAAAAGCCAATTCATGCTCGAATGCTCCAATGTGGCTGAATAACAACTATTCTGCAAAGACGAGTGGGCCAAACTTCCTCAACAGCATTGTAACAGTCTCATGGCAAGTTATCGAAAATGCTTGATTGCAGTTGTTGCTGCTAAGGATGGCCCAACCTGTTATTTTGGGGGCTTTTTCACACAGGGCTGTGCACTTTTGTATTTAGTTTTCCCTTAATAACAAAATCTTTAATTTAAAAATTGCTTGACGTGTTTTCTTGTGTTAACTTTGACTTATATTTCAATTAGTTTCATGATCTGAAACATTAAAGTGTGACAAACGTGCAAAAAAAAATCAGTAAGGGGTCAAAGACTTTTTTTTACATCACTGTATATATTTAATATCTAAATATTCTTAAATCAATATACATTTAGTTGAAAAGCAAATTGTCAAGATATAAAGTCTTTTTTTTTTTGTTAAAGTATGTCCATTTTGTGAATTTAAGTTGAAAATAAGAACATGTATGTGCCTGTGAGGTCAGAAAAATTATTTAAGGAGTACTTTTTTAAAATACCTTTTACTTAATCTTATATACAGGTGAAGACAAAAATATTATCCCTCCTATTCAATTTGTATATTTTTATATATAAATGGTGTTTAACAGAGCAAGGACATTTTTCCACAGTATTTTCTATAATATTTTCTTCTGGAATTAATCTTTTTATTTGTTTGTTTGGTTTTAAAAAAATAAAATAAAAATAAAAGTAAGGTCAATATTATTAGCCCCCTTAAAAAAAGTGAAATTACACATAGTAATGGCCATTTTGTTTTTACAGGGTTTCTGAAAGTTTCACCAACTCAAATTTAAGACTTTTTAAGACCATGAAGACTGAAATTTCAGACTTATATAGGGCTAGACGCTAAGGATTTTTTAATGGCCCAGCAGAAAAAAAATCTAATTAGTCATTTCTTAGCCACATATTTTAAATAACGTATCAAAACAAGAACACCTTAGTTGTACGGAATACATCAATTTTTCTTCAACATAACTTAAAAAAAAAACTCTTTAGAAAACTAAATGTTTGAATTACAGACTACAGTTATAATTATGAGTAGTTTTGCTAAATGTTTTGAGATGTGCTGTTGTTGATTGGATGTGTTTTAGATTGATTGGGTAGCTTTACATAAACAAAGGAAAATAAAGACCTGCTTAAAATTATTTAAGAGATACAAGACAATATTTCAGTGAATTTAAGACTTTTTAAGGCCTAAAATTGTGTTTTTGAAATGTACAGTAAGACATTTTAAGACTTTTAAGGGTGGTTTCACACTAGCACTTTTGGTCCGCACCCGGGGTTCATTTGTCAGAGTATGGTATGTTTAGCTAGTGTGAACGTGTCTTCTGAACTCGGTCTGCACACATGAATCGTACCCGAGTCCTCTAGAAAGAGGTGGTCCGGGGTACGGTTCATGCGAACTCTGGTCTGGTTCACTTCTGGTATGAATGCAACCTTATCAAATAACAGAAGTGAACTGTTAACAGTACAACAAACTATCATTTTCATAACGTTCATTCATGTTCTGAACGTTTATAATATTTTTGCGGCAGATGGACGCGAGTCACTTTCTGTACGTCCAAAACCAAAAGATTCAGTAAAAGCAGAACGACCGCGACGTGCGGACGTTTTTCCATTTTGGCGCTTTGCTTTCATGTCCGTCACCTAGCAACAGAAGTACGCACAACAGCAGCTCGATGACGCAAGCGTACCGGGGTTCAGAAAAAAAAGACGATGTGAACACAAACCAACCGAGAAGATGGCAAGGGGAGACAATCGACATTGGGTAAGGTCCATGCAATTAAACCAAGTGTAAAAGCACCCTAAGACCCCGAGGATAGCCTGTTTTAACATGAGCTGTATACCAGTCACAACAGACTGGGTCATATGACCATCTAGTTATGGTTTGAGAGAGATTTTATTTTCAAACAAAAAAGGTTATTATTTGAAATCTTTTTTTTTTTATGAGAAATCTACTGTGGGCAAAACTCCAAAACTAAATTAGGAAAGTTTAAAACATGATAAAAGAATTTAAGGCATTTTGCTTCTCAAGTTCTTGATTTAGCTTTGTACTAAAAAACAAGACAAAAGAACTCAAGAAAGAAAATCATTTATGCAGAGCGGTAATCTTTAAAAGCTGTTAAACAAATGCAGAGCACACATCTATAAGTTAAAGGTTGCTTATCAAGCTCTCAAAAGTATTTATTATGTTTAATTGCATTTGCTGTTATTAGAAACAGGCCAACATCATTAATATCTCGCTGACATTTCATTACAATCCAATTAAATGATTGTTTACCACCAAATATTTACTAATGCATTAAAACAAGATTGTATTTTTCTTTATAATTGGACAATTTATAATAGCTGCATCATATTTAGCTTGTGCGTAAACTGAAATCACTCAAAATGTGCTTTGAGGAACAGAAAAAAATGAACTATTACAGCCATCCAAAATAGAAAGAAAGATCATACTCGTACCACAAAGATCCACACTCTCGTCCACTCCGTCTCCACAGTCATCTTCACCATCACAGAGCCACTGCTTCGCTATGCACTTATTTTTCGAGCAAGCAAACTGGTTCCACAGACAGGATGAATCTATCAGCAACAAAGTTTGAGAGCCACAAATAACATCTCTTAGATAAAAAATGACATCCATGATTTGCGAGTCATTTCTAACTGAATGCTTTTAGAGATGGTCTCTTTATTTATATATTCAGCAGACTTTGGCTGTAGACTTCTGAATTATACTTCAATTGCTTGTGCTCTCAAAACACTACAGCAACAAAAGACAAACACAATAAATACTAAACGTCAGTCTTTCTAAAAGTGGCTTTTACATGAAGATGCAACAAGGTAAAATAATTATTTTCTGCATTTGTTTGTATAATCATACTTTTATGCTCTCGTACATCACAAATATGTTGAACTAGCAGACCTTTTTAGTCCTTCTAGAGCTTTAAGTGCAGTTTTTAAATATATATTTGGCTGATATATGGATATAAAACGCACATAACTTTGTGTTTGCATATTTTACCATTCAAAAGTATGAGGTCAGTAAATATTTCTTTATTTACTCAACATTGAAATTATCAAAAGTGAGAACAAGGACATTTGTGATGTTACAGATGGTTTCAAATAGATTTTCTGATGAAGACCAAAACTATACATCAAGAAAAAAATCTTTCATTACCAGAATACCTCACAGATCTGCAGGAATTTAATTATATGTTGACATAATTACATCTTACAACATGTCTATGCATGTACAAATTGCAGTCGCAGGGCAGCATGTGACAAGGATGACAGTTTATATCTGAGCCAAAAAAAAAATTTCTAGCTTAGACAGTCTCTGCCTGCCAAAGAGTGGTCCACTCCTGGGGTTACACCGTGAAGATTGAAATTAAGGGTCACAGCAGGACAGATTGGTCTCAAATTCCCATGATTCCCCTTGGCTGTATGATGCTCTCTTGCTACATCTGCAGATACTCTTTCCCCATTCTGAATGCTGACAGTGAGCAACTATGTTTTGCCATTTTTTGGAGACAAAAAAACTTTTTTGGTTGCAAAAAAAAAAAGCAGGTGCATGATGTAACATCCATCCATCCATCCATCCATCCATCCATCCATCCATCCTTCCATCCATCCATCCATCCATCCATCCATCAGATTATACTCGTACCACAAAGATCCATGCTCTCGTCCACTCCGTCTCCACAGTCATCTTCACATCTTCACTATGACATCTATCTATCCATCCATCCATCCATCCATCCATCCATCCATCCATCCATCCATCCATCCATCCATCCATCCATCCATCCATCCATATAACCACCCACCCACCCACTATATCAATCAATCAATCAATCAATCAATCAATCAATCAATCAATCAATCAATCAATCAATCAATCAATCAATCAATCAATCAATCAATCAATCAATCAATCAATCAATCAATCAATCAATCAATCAATCAGTCTATATATCTATCTATCTATCTATCTATCTATCTATCTATCTATCTATCTATCTATCTATCTATCTGTCTATCTGTCTATCTATCTATCGATCTATCTATCTATCTATCTATCTATCTATCTATCTATCTATCTATCTATCTATCTATCTATCTATCTATCTATCTATCTATCTATCTATCTATCTATCTATCTATCTATCTATCTATCTATAAATCAGTATTGATTAGCAAATCCCACAATAGATCTTTAATGATATACCCTATAGACATTATATAACTCGCATCCAATAATCACAAGCACTGTTTCTCGTAAATTTTGTTAATTTTCTGCCAGCCTACAGTACATGTGACTGTTTTCCTCAATGTAATTCAATACTAATTTGTTTATAATAAATGTCATTTTCATCAGTGTAGGGGAAAGTTACTTTTGAAAGTAATGCATTACAATTTTGAGTTACTCCTCAAAAAAGTAACTAGTTGCATTACTTAGTTACTTTTTAGGCTAAGTAATGGGTTACGTTACTTTTGAGTTACTTTTGCGTTACTTTTTCTGACCAGGGGTGCGTTTCCCAAAATCGTTAGCCAACTAAGGTCGCAAGTTCCGTCGTTACAAACATAGTTCTTTAATTTGCCATTTCCCAAATCCATCGTTCCAATGAACATTCGCAAAATGCGTGGCAAACTTGTGCACTTGCAACGTCTGGAGCTGTAGTTAGAAACATAGTTCCTGGCTGTGTTCTACTACCACTTATCCCCCCTATGCCCTATTCATTTAGAACATTGTAACATTTAAACTTGGAATGATTAAAAATATAAATAGTATTAAAGTTAACTCTCTTAGGTGTAATTTGCTTTCAAAGTATTTTTACAGTTCAGTTTTAGCGATCTTCATGTTTACAATTGTGCTCCCTTCACAGTGCACTTTGAAAACATTTGTGTCATTTTGAACACAGCCTCATGACGAAAGCTATAGGTGACCTGCTATTTAAAAGCAGAATTTACGTTACGTCTACAGTACATAGCTTGTGAAAACAAAAAACATAGCATACATTAATTCTTAATTTCCTGACCCCAGATTTATACACACCATACATACAGATTAATAAAAGTTTAAAGCAAAGCGCTTGCTACTTTTGTACTTTTTGTCTTATTAAAAAGTAAAATCACAGTCCATTCAGATTATCCTCTTTTCTTTTTCTTCCGTGTGTTCAAAATAATTACAATATTTCCATCGCAGAAATGTAAGGCTCTGCTGTCTTCATTTCTGTCTGTTCCTGCATTCTCTCACTGTGTGTGGGATTTAACGTGACAACGTTAATTTTAATTCATCTATCTGTCTGTCTGTCTGTCTTTCGGTCTGTCTATTTCTCATATAACTTTTTTCAGAAGCAAAAATGCTCTCAGGGATCCAGTTATATACATAGATGTAAGCCTCCAAGGGCACGAGTACACATGGAGATTGGTTTTTATCACCTGAAAATGCTTCTCTTGACCTCAGTATTAGCAGCTGAATTGGTTTCTGCATTCAAAGCCCTTCTCAAGAGGTGGGCTGTAATCTCTCGCTCCACATGAGAAATCAAGCCTAGAGAAAGCAACGGGAGGCTAATACCGGCCATGCTTACCACACTGGAACTCATCTGCACCATCTTCACAATCCTTCTGTCCATCACAAAGCCACACGCTGGAGATGCAGTTCCCACTGGGGCAAGCGAAGTGGCCTTCTGCACATTTCTGCCCCTGGGAGACTGAGAGAAAAATACACGTTTGATTACGGGGAGCATAAATAAGTCCTCCATTTGCTTAGTGAAGTGAAGAATTCGGTCCAGCAGTTGTTTGGGTCATTATCTACTCCCTAAAATTGCTCCCGGGCAGATGAAATCTTTATGTGATGCAATTCTCTGAGGAACTATAAGGGTGTAAGAGCATTCTCTCGCCTCATTAAAAGTACATCTCCATTAAAAATAGGTCTACTCTGATAAACCAGTGGCATGATAATCTCAGTTTACATGGTGACAAAACATGACTGAATTACCATTTCTTACTCTTTACTACAAGTTACAGTACACGATTAACATGGATGAGTGTTTCATTTACCAAGTGTATTCCGTTTCAATAATTTGCAATACGTTTAACTAAATCTGTCACAAAAACTATGAAGGCACCGCATTTTTAGCCACCAAAATTTATCAGTCGAAAATGCTGAAATGTTTTGGTTTTGGTTAAAAGAGAAAAACAGCTGAAAATATGAGCCGAAAAAGGGCTTTATGTGTAGGCCTATTGTTTGTGTTGCTTGCAAAAGCGCTACTATTTGTTAAAATATTAACTTGACTTCTAGTTAATCATTTGAAAAAGTGGCAGAAGCTAGATTTTTCCCATGAATCATCTGTTGAACTGCATCCCAATCATCACAAATACTGCAGAAGTCCTATTGGAACGCATATGGACCAAGAATGAACATTATTGAGCATGCCTGGGATAAGATAAAGGAGAAGGCATTGAGGATGAATTAAAAGAGTCTTGGGAGTCCTGCAAGAATGCTTTATTTGCCATTCCAGATGCCTTTATTAATAAGTTATTTGAGTCATTGCAGAGATGTATGGATGCAGTCGTCCAAGCTCATGGGAGTCATACACAATATTCATTCTTTTTCCACTGCACCATGACTTTATATTCTATACCGCAGTGGTTCCCAAAATGGGGGTCGAGACAATGAAGAGGAGATCGCTTGGTGATTTCCAAAAATCTAATTCATTTTATTAAACCATTAGAATTACCATACTTTATCTATAACCTACTAAAGATAAAAATAGTAGTTTATAGTAACTATATACTATATAATTACTATAGTGGCTTATAGTTACTAGTTCTATTGGATTGCGACCACTGGGGTGATCACATTATATTAAAGACACAGCAGATTTATTTTATGGCACCAGGTTAAACTTTCCGGCACATTCAGAGCACTCAAATACATCAAAAAATTTAAACGAAGAATAGACTTGGGCCTTTTGGTGTGTGTGCACCATTGCATGCAAGGTTTCTGCATTTCTAACCACCTCAGAAGATATTGGGGTAAGTGAGTCACTGGCATTGTTATTTTGGGGGTTGCAGGCTGAAAAGTTTGGGAAACTCAGCTAGACTGCACATTATTTCGGTAGAGTGATAAGACTTTTGTCTAAGCAAAGTCAGACCTTACTGTTCTAATTAAATAATTAAAAATCAAGGCATGATTATATTTTATTTTGGTAAAAAAGGCGTAATCTAGAGGCCTTTGTCTTTCATATAAGCCACTTCTGATACCAATTGATCAACTAGAAGTCAAGTTATTAGTTGTAGTATAAATTATTGTTTTCTAAAATTTGGATAGGTGACATGAGTTTTGTCAGGTATTCTACGTTATTGAGTTACATTTAAAAAGTCTTACAAAAGTAAGTTATTTAGCAAAATGATAAATAATTATTACAAAGTACATACAGATGTTTTTGGTTTTGACACAGTATTTTCATTTCAGTGCATCCCTAATGAAACCCAGTTATGAAAGACACTATGCAAATTATTATATTTCAAGAACACCATGGAGCAGAAACATAATTTTATAATTAGATTTATTGACTTTGAACTGCCTTATGTGCAATTCACATGTTTGCAAACATTTGCTTTTATTTGAGTTTTATATCTAAAAATTAAATGCAGCAGAATTTATTAATTTAGGCTCTGCTGGTTTGTCGCTTTAATTATTACACTGTAAAAAAAAAAGAAAAATAAAAGAAAATCTGTTAATTAACAGTTAACAGAAGTGCAAATTCTGTCCAGCGGTTGTTTGGGTCATTATCTCCACCCTAAAATCGCTCCCAGGCAGATGAAATCTTTATGTGATGCAATTCTCAAAGGAGCTATAAGGGTGTAAAAGCACTCTTGCCTCATTAAAAGTACATCTTCATTAAAAACAGGTCTTCTCCGATAAATTCCACATTTGAAACCACTGACACGCTAATGAGTAATAAGCTGAAATCTGCCAAGACTCATTTTCAGGCCACCTTTTCATCAGCATTTTGAAGAGACCGCAGTTTGCGAGAGCGCTTAAATGTCTGCTCTTTGCAAGTCTGACAATCACCAATAATTATTCATCAGCTTTCTGTACCTTTTGAGGCTCTTCATGCATGGCAAAAAAGACAGGGACTCGTCTTTGGTTCATTACCTCTTTCATAAATAGTGTTTCGACTAAATTAATTCGATTTGAATGGAAACTGGCTTCCTCAAGCTAACAAACGAAGAGTTATTGTGAACATTACCCTGACAGTTCCTCTCATCGGCGTAATCTCCGCAGTCGTTGGCTCCGTCACACAACCAGGAATGGTGAACGCAGAGCGATGTGGTGTTGCAGCTGACAAAGACCTTTTCTGCAACTCCCATCCTGTAAAAGTCTGTGCAGTCTGTGTGATCTGGGGGATTAAAAGGAAAATACTTTGTTATCTGGGTCACATGAGGTGACATAGCAGGTCAATGCGAATGATTACAATCTATATGGTTATTCATGCAGATATACTCAATAAATGATTGCAAATATGACAATAGTTCACCCTTAATAAAAACACTGTCATTATTTATACACACTCTTATATCATTCTGTCCACATGTTAGCTTTTATTTGTGAAAATAGATAATAATAATAATAATAATAATATCCAAGCTGCTCTTTCCAATATTATGAAAGTGCACTGAGCCAAAAAAAAAGGAAATGATTTATGTATGATTAAAATACTACACAAATGCACAATAACATACATTTTATTTAAAGATGATACAGTGAATGCTGTTCTCTTCTTATATTTAACAAAGAACAATAAAATAATACATTTTAAAATGTACCATGATATACCATTACAACTGTAGGGAGCTCAACTGTTTAACATTTATACTAAGAAATGCTTTTTGAGCAGGAAACCATCATATTAGAATGATTTTCGGAGAATCAGGTGACACTAAGAAATAATAGCTGCTGAAATATCAGCTTTGCGGTAACAAATACATACCTAAATGCACTACATTTTAAATTGCAATATTACACAAAAAAACTAAATAACTTTATTATAATATTTTAATAACTTTAAATAACCCCTCATCCAATAAAATAAAATAAAATAATAAATAGGCGACACGGTGGCGCAGTAGGTAGTGCTGTCGCCTCACAGGAAGAAGGTCACTGGTTCGAGCCTCGGCTGGGTCAGTTGGCGTTTCTGTGTGGAGTTTGTATGTTCTCTCTGCATTCACATGGGTTTCCTATGGGTGCTCCGGTTTCCCCCACAGTCCAAAGACATGCGGTACAGGTAAATTGGGTTGGTTAAATTGTCCATAGTGTATGAGTGTGAATGAGTGTGTATGGATGTTTTCCAGAGATGGGTTGCAGCTGGAAGGGCATCCGCTGCGTAAAACATGTGCTGGATAAGTTGGCAGTTCATTCCGCTGTGGCGACTCCAGATTAATGAAGGGACTAAGCCGAAAATAAAATGAATGAATGAATGAAAATAATAAATAAATAAATAAAATAAATATCAAATATATTATAATAATAATAAAATAAATAAAATAAAATAAAAAAATTAATTAAAATAAAATAAAATAAAATAAGAAATAAATTAAAATAATAAAATAAAAACTATAAAAAACAATAAAAAAATTAATAAAAAAATAAAAAAAATAAAAATAAAATAAAAAAATAAAATAATAAATAAATAAAATAAAATAATTAATTAAAATAATAATAAAATAAATTAAATAAAATAAAATAAGAAATAAATAAATAAAAATAATAATAAAATAAATTTAAATTAAATAAAAAATAAACAAATAACATAAAATAAGAAATAAATAAAAATAATAATAAAATAAAACTAAATAAAATAAAATTAAATAAAATAAAATAAAATATAACAGAGCCCAATATTTGAATAGAAAAATATATTCAAGTCAATTAAAGCATTGCAGCTGAAATTTGTTTAATTGATTCACTAAAAATAAACTTCTACCTAGATGACCAAAAAAATAATAAAAAATAAGATCAATTTGAATAGCCATTGGCAAATATCTAATGTCTCTGATGCAGTTTTGATTTAGGAACAAAAGTGGGAACAACAATTATTTAATTTTGGTCTTTTTGTCACATGAAAAAACTACTGGTTTAGACACCAGAAGACTGAAACTTCTGCCATAGATCTTCCACAACATCCTAAGTTGTCTATGAAAGCCTGTAGGCTGATTTTCATGTGAAGGACCCAGGACATCAAACATCATCAAAAGGATGAGACATTTTCTGTGCACTCATGAGAGCATTTCTTTCTTTCTTTCTTTCTTTCTTTTTCTTTCTTTCTTTCTTTCTTTCTTTCTTTCTTTCTTTCTTTCTTTCTTTCTTTCTTTCTTCTTTCTTTCTTTCCTTCTTTCTTTCTTTCTTTCTTTCTTTCCTTCTTTCTTTCTTCTTTCTTTCTTTCTTTCTTTCTGACACATAAAACGAAGGCTTATAATGTTCAAGAAAATGCAGAAAGAACTATAATGTACAGTTCTGTCAGAGTGTCTAGCTATAATTTTACACAGCCAGATCTATAGTCAGATCTGTCTTTTGTTAGAAATATATATTAGAAACCTGTGCAAACATATCAACATCTCTATGATTAGATGCTTTCTTAAACGTTGTTTTCTCTCTCATTGTCCACATTTATATTTTGTTATTAAGAAAACCCAGATGAAAAAATACTTCAGAAATGTATAGTAAATAATATAGTGTTTTTGGGCCATGCAATAGTAAACTGTATTATACTGTATACTGTATATTATATGATTTACAACACTTTCTTAACAAATGCTACAGCATATTGTAGTATTTGCAAGTATCTTCAGTATCTGAAGTGAAGTAAAGATTTCCAATGATTAGGTTATGAGGGAGTAGTAAACACTGCAGGGAGCCAGTAATTCTGAACACAGTTCATGCATAAAGCTTTTATCTGTTGTGCTGGTTATCTGAAAACAGTGTGGTGCAAGGGCAGAAACTGAGAACCACTGATGTAATGATCCCTTAATTATCACTAAATGCCCTAGCAGATGCACTTTTTTTCTTATACCAGAACTTTTAAAACAAAAGTGTGCAATACAATACTTTTAAAGTTTGTGTATAAAAATGCGAAAATGTTAAACAAATGTAATTAATCATAATTAATTACAGAAAAATCATGCAAGACTTTGCAAAATGTAAATCATTGTAATGTTTTCTTTGAATGAGAGAACAGAATCATTTTCACATTGTTAAGTATATATTCTAGCCTATTCAGGCTCATTCAGCTACTTTTTTCCTCCAAAACTTACTAACCACCAGAGTTGGGTGTAACCAGTTCCACAGTAATGCGTTACTGTAATCCAATAGCATTTTTGAGGAATGCAGTAATGTAACGAATTACATTTTACATTTGTGTAATTTGATTACAGTTACTAAATTCAATGTAATTGCGTTATTTACGTTACAAATATAATATTTAGAAGAAAAAAAATACTTCTTTTAAATCATGTTTTCTGCTGCAACGTAAATTAATAGGCATGCACATTTAAATTGCTGGAGAACGCCAGCTGAAATAGCTGCTGTCGAGATTTGCAGCTTCTTCAAGTGGAAATACAGACATCACTTTGATTTCATTGAGCATAAAAACTAAAATATTGCTGTGAAATGCAGTTTATGTCCTAGAGGTGTGAACCTACACTGGTCTCACGGTTCGGTTCGGTTACGATTATCATGCCATCGATTTGGTTCAATTTGATATCTCGGTGCATCACGGTGAATTGACAAAGCTTTCCACACATAATTATATATTTTCTTCACAGCACAGCAATTCTTGTAATAAAATGTATATATATATATTTATATTTATATAATATTTGTAATACAATTTTGTCCTTTAATACTAACAGTCATATATATAAACTGTACCTTTAAACAACACAAGCATTTATATTAAATAAACAAATATATCCCGCTCGCTTTCCGATCCTTGTCTACCAAGTTCTCTTACACCCCTTTGATTGGTCACGCACTCAACGTGCGATTGGCTCTTGCGTGCTGCGCTCTCTCTAGTGAGAGAGAGAGAGAGAGAGAGAGAGAGAGAGAGAGAGAGAGAGAGAGAGAGAGAGAGAGAGAGAGAGAGAGAGAGAGAGAGAGAGAGAGAGATGGAGTTTACTTTCATTCTCTCAATCGCAGTGAAATAGGGACTTCTGCTGTAAGTGTCAGTGAAAGACTGTCCAGCAAACACACACGCAGTAAAATGTGCACAGTTTCTGCGTTTTTAAGTAGTTGGAGAGTTGTAAATACCCGCGCTCGTCTCCCTCGCCATAGTATGCTACAGCGACATAGCACATATGAGATAAATGATGTCAGCACACAATAATCGGTTATGATTGTTACTGAACCGATACCGAATCGTCTGCATCGCGGTGCACCGAAGAAAGAATTCATTTTGACACCCCTACTATGTCCAGCCTCTAAAGAACTTTTGACTGCTTTTAACTCGACCAGCAACTTGTTCAAGCACTTGAACAGAAAGGCTTCTAAGACAATACTCATCACCAAGGAGGACACCGGCACCCAAAAACACGGCTGCCCAACTCAGCCTAAACAGGCTAAATTGGATTTTTGTGCAGGATCGGGAGTGAAGGTATCTTCTGAGTGTGAAGAGAAGCGTAGCATATTGCGCGCACTCGCATTTCCCAAGCGCACCAGCCCAGTTGAAAACCGTGTGTCACATGACAAGAACTGACCGATCAGCTTCATATTTAAGGAATATGCACATTTCGATAGACTAATTACCTCAGACAAACACAGAACACCCAAACACTGCAGTACTTTTGCATACTATGGATGTCAATGGTTACAGGTATCCAGTTTTCTTCATGTCCTTTTTTGTGTTAAAAAAAAAGACAAACAGGTTTGGAACAAGTGAAAGATGAGAGGATTTTAAGTTTTCGCTGAACTATCTCTTCAGCTCTTTAGAATATGTCAAGCTGATGTGATCAACCGGTAACACTTTATAATAACTACACACTATGAACCATTTATTAAGCATTAGCAAATAGTGAATTCATTATCTGTTAAGCACTAACTCTACATTAATAAGCGTTAGTAAGCAGTTTATAACTGCAGCTACAAATGCTGTATTCTTGACGTACAACCACATTTATAATGTGCTTTGTAACTGTACTTTCATACTTTACTAATGATTTATTTTTCATTACTAATTTAAGTATTGCATTATTTACAAACCAGTTATTTAAGCATAGTTAGTTGTTTTTTTTAAGATCATTCAGAATGAGTTAGTAAATGATTAATAAACTATTCAAATTAACATTTATAATTCTTATTATTCAGCCATATAGTAATAGTTAATTTATATGTTAATAAATGCTTTATTAACTCAACTTCATCCAGTTTTGTGACCTAATCTAAAGTGAGGACTATTTATGCTTTATAAATCCTTTATAAATGACAATTAAAGGCTCAGTTAAATTCTAAACAGGAAAAAAGAACATAAACGACATTATTCATTCCTATTCGTTTGAAGATACACAAATCAAACTGTATCAAATGAAAAATAAATCTTTGCAAGCTTATCTAAAATAAAATTACTGTACAGTTTAAACATTGCATCCTATTATATTGTTAAATTATTATGTTGTATTTTGAGACTCCTGTTATTCAGCAATGTTTAAACTTTACAGTAATTTTACTTTTCAGATAAGATTGTAAAGATTATTGGTCATTTGATACTGAGCCTTTATATGTCATTTATAAGGGATTTATAAAGCATAAATTGTCCTCACTTTAGATTAGGTCACAAAACTGGATGAAGTTGAGTTAATAAAGCATTTATTAACATACATAGTAACCATTACTATATGCCTGAATAATAAGATATATAAACGTTGATTTCAATAGTTTATTAATCATTTACTAACTCATTCTGAATGATCTTAAAAACCTCCAACGACTCTTAAATACAAATGGTTTGTAAATAATGCAATACTTAATTTAGTAATGAAAAATAAATCATTATTAAAGTATGAGAGTACAATTATTAAGCACATTATAAATGTGGTTGTAATTCAAGAATACAGCATTTGTAGATGCAGTTATAAACTGCTTACTAACGTTTAATACTGTAGAGTTAATGCTTAACAAATAACGAATTCATTAGATGCTAATGCTTAGTAAATGATTCATAGTGTGTAGTTATTATAAAGTGTTACCGATCAACCCATTGTAATGCTTTTCAGTGAATATGAAATTACTGGAAGAGCTGCAGTTTATTTTGCATTTTTATATTTTATATGTTTTAAAAGTAACTTTAAAATACTTTTAAATAGTAATCGGATTACTTTTTACATTAAGCAATTAGCAATGTAATCAGATTACAATTTTCCAGTAGTAATCAGTCATTTGTAATCGATTACTTTTTAAAAGTAAGTTACCCAACACTGCTAACTACACATATTTTTTATCTTCTAAAAGACGCAAGCATGTACATCCATCTTTCTCACATATTATTGTAGCACACTTTGTGCTGAATACAAAAAAAAAAACATGTTGGCCAATACGATGTAATAATACGAGCTGAAATAAGCACAAATGTCAGGGAATGTCAAAACATCTCAGGGGCGCCAAAATCACTTCAGACCAGTGAGGTTTAATCATGATTAAAAATTTGAATCATTACCCAGCACTAATACATGACGTTTTTGGCATCAGTTCACTTAACTGCCACCAGTGTCACTGATAACAAGAGATTCCAGATCCTACACATAGCCCCTTTCTATTTACTATTACATTACATTTGTAGCCTATAACAGTCTACCACATCAAGACATTGAATATTATGTTAGGATAAAGAGGATGTATTATGCTTATAATGCTGCCTTACTGCAGTTCTTTTCATCCGAGGCATCGGCACAGTCGATGACCTGGTTGCACCAGGAGGATATTGGTATGCAAGTTCCATCTTGACAGGATGACTCAGATGCAGCACACGTGACATCTGAAACAGAGACACTTCATTTACACCGAGAGCCGAGCAAATAAAGCACCTGGACATGCGCTTAAATGAATGAAATATTGCACACTGATATTTGTACGATATGCACCACAATTCACAGATGATAACAGGGTCTTCCAGACAGCTCTGTGGAAAATGACTTGTGAAATGCTTTCACAGCTTGAAAATTGGTTGTCATTTTTGTGGTTTAACATGCTCCCAAATAAACCTACTACATGTCGTCTATTTTCTTTTATAGACAGCCCAAAAAATGACTTCTTTAAGTGAAATTTGCATGCAAACGGTCTAAATAATGATAATAATATTCATGCAAAAGATACCCACTGTTACAAAACGCCTCATCTGAGTTGTCGCCACAGTCATCGATTCCGTCACAAAATCGACTGTGGGCCACACAACGCCTGTTATAGCAGGGACGGTGACCTTTTCTGCAGCTCCTGTTGTCTAGAAGCAACGGCAGAGCAAACCTTTCACATCAGGGCACAAAAGCTTCATATCCTGTCTCTTATTTACTCTTTCTGTTGCTCTGGGCTTATTCCCATTTGCTCCTCCGGTTGAAAGCAGTAAGGAGAAGCGGCTCATTTTATTAGGCTGAAGCCTCAGGGAATGGAACTGCCACCTTAAACCAATTCTGTGTGCTTACTGCTTTCATGATGAGAGAGCGGAGACTACATACGGCAAAGCGTTGTGTTCGCCTACTTACCACAATATTGCATTTTCTCATCTGACTTGTCCTTGCAGTGGGCAATTCCATCACATGTTAGCTGGTAGTCGATACACTCTCCGTTTCCACACTCAAACTCGGTGTGGATGTTGCAGGAGGAGGTTTTGGCTGTATAAGAGAAGAGAAAATGTTGACAAATGTAGCAAAGCTAAAGAAGAAAATTTATAAAATTTAAAAAAAGCTAAAGAAAATGAATTGTGTTGCTAATCAACATATCCTTTTTTTGTGTGGGGGTTCTAACAGATTTATGTATTTTTATGTATTTATTTTATAATTTAAAACTTTTATCATATAAAGATACTTTAAATTGATGAAAAGTGACGATAAATTAGGACTGCACGATAATGGAAAAATCTGACATTGTGATATTTTATTTTTATGTGATGTATATTGAGATATGAATATAATTTCACCAGATATACTGAATATTTGGAAATATTTAATTCATTTAGGTAGATTGGGACAATTAAGTCTTTTTCTATGTGGTGTGTTTGCATAAATTATAATTCAAGAGTTCACACTTAGCTGATGATTGTTTGGCATGCGGTCCTGGGAGAGAGCCCTGTGCTCATAAGATCCTCAAGCCCAAGGCTCCCTCCCGTTTGCAGAGCGAGAGGGGAGTTTGAGCTCAGGTAGATCTCGAGAACTCCCCTGCTGTAGTAGCTAATGAACAGATAGTGATTGCTCTTAAGAGATAACTACTTACTAGGAGCATGTCTATGGTGTCGATTTGGATTAGTCAATTAACTTAAGTTGCATGTTTTTGGACAGTGGGAGGAAACCGCGGAACCCGGGGGAAACCCACGCGAGCACGTTGAGAATGTGTAAACTCCGCACAGAAACATCGGCTGGCTTGGTAAGGACTAGAACCAGTGACGTTCTTGCTGTGAGGTAACAGTGCTAACCACTGGGCCACCGTGCCACCCATCTAGGAAAGGAGGAGGAGTAGGGGTGGACGGGGGGATTCTTCAAAACGGAAATGACTGTTATTTGGAACTTAGGGTATTTATAGTGGCTTAGGAATCGTCTGATTGGTGAATCATAAATTGAAAAATGCGGGACGAGCTGCAAGCAATCATAAGCAGGTGATCCTCTCGAAATTAGTTTATAAATAAACTGCACTAAATCACAAGCATATATATATACATAAATACAGCAGAGCCAAGACAAATGTGATATAAACAGCGCTTTATGGTTTTCTGGAGACTCTAATAGTATTCAGGTACAGAAATTGAAGAATCAAACATAACATTTTATTGTATAAATTATTTGAAAAAATAATTAAATATCTTTATCTTTTAATCCTTAATAAATAATCTAACCCTGCGATGTGACAACTGTGAATACATACATTGCGATATCAATGCTCAAACAATAAATTGTGCAGCCGCACAATAAATATTAAATATTATTATTGATTTAAACATGGTTAATTATTTTTTGTACAACAATAATAAAAAACTATATTCTTTGTATATACTCATATAAGTGTTCACGTATTAATGTACATTTTTTTAATTGTTAATGTATATACAGGTATAATTCAATTTAAATAAAAATCTGAAGAAAATTGGTAGTTCTCTAATTGTAAAACAAACAAACAAACAAACAAACAAACAAACAAACAAACAAACAAACAAACAAACAAACAAACAAACAAACAGCCACTGGATAACATTTATATATGATCTCAAATTAGTGAGTTTGTCAATATTTGACACAACTTAAGAGTTAAAACAACCCAGGATTTTATTAGAGTATAGAACACAAATGAAACACCTCTACTCAAAAAGCCACAATATATCAAGCTTCATTCAACAGATATTCAGCTATCACTCAGTAAACGATACAAACGTGTAATTTCCTTCTGTAAGGTTTGTTTCAATATGCTTATTTTTGCATTTATTGTACACATTTGTAAATATACTTTGGGTGATTAAATATTCTTATTTTTCTTTCTTATCTTTATTGTAAATAAAGTGAACCTCTTTTTGCCACATCCATTGTCTCTGTCGATTCATAGCAGCTAACGTCTCAGGGGAATTTAAAAAGATATTGGGTTGTCAGAATTATCTTTAGCCCTTTTCGTCCTCCGAGCCACACGGGGCGTAACACAGATCTTCAGATCTTTAATCTTAGATGAGCAAAAGCCATATTGTTTTTTGCTTAAATACAAAATAAATGGCGGAAACATAAAAAAAAACAACTAATTGTTTAAGATAGAGGGACTTACATTCCCTGAAGAATGGTGTAAATGAAGGCGAAACTTACAGACACATCTGTTGTCATCGAGCAGTACCCGCTCTCCTCGGCAGCTGCAGTTTACTGTGCCATCTGGAGTAAGGAAACACAGGTCACCACAACCACCATTCTGGACCCTGCATGGAGACAGTTCACCTGAAACAGAGGGACACAAGCACCATCACGGGTAAGAAAAATAGCCTAAATAACAACATTAAACAACAACAAGAAAAAAAAAAAAGTAAAATGTAATTCCAAAGTCTTTGAAGTGAGCAATGCTTAAAACTTTTGAGATAAAAACAGGCTGCTTTTCTAAAAGAGCTGACTATTTGACTGAACAATACATGCACAATATTCAACGAATCAAAAGGTTTATTCAATGTTCAGTGCTTTTCATATGAAAAACTAAACAAAACAAAAAAGTTATTAAAACGTTTTTTTAATGAAGGTGTAATCACATAAATGGATAAAGAACACTGTATTGATTACCTTTTTTTAGGGGATTTGTAATTTCGTTTAAAAAGTGTGGGGTTCAATAGTCTGCAACCACATTGAAAATGCAGTACTTAAAATACAATTGAACATGAAAATAAAACATTCGGAATAATAATTAAACAATTTAAAGTGGCTTCGTAATTTTTTTTATGCATTAATACTTTAGAAATGCCAATGTAGAAACATTTTGTAAGAAAGAATACTACAAAAAAAAGTCATTTCCCAACATGTTTATGATGTATATTTTTGTGATTGTGATTCAAGATAATGCTAAAAGAACTAATGTCAATATATAGCTAAAAGTTAAGGAATTCATTCAAACAACATTCTATCATAATCAGATCTATACCACTATTAAAAATTATTTTAATTTAAAAAAAAAAGTGAGTAAAACTGTTGCTTTAAAAGCAACTTTTTTTATTACTTTTTAACTTTTATTGAATGTATGTATTGCCGAGCAATATAGTAACTAAACTTTTTTCTCTGAGTGTGATATGCTTTGCATAAAAATGAAGCATTTTTGCAGAAGTAAATGTTTCCTGACACTGACTGGAAAGATCAAGCGACATCGATACAGTATATGAAAATAACTTTCATGTCTCACTTAGCTTTCCTATACAATGAGATGTTCTTAAAGGTGTAAAGACAGAATGTTGCAGAGCTAGGCTTATCTGATAATAATATCAGCTTAGGTGCGCTGAGAAGTTTATAGGAAAGAGGAAGTATGTTTGGGTGCAGGTGCCAAAAGACTGCAGAATGATTGACAAGTGACAAATTACACGAAACTCCACTTTTTCATATCAGCTGAGTATAAATACTGGAGTCAGAGAAATGTAGAATTGTTGCAAACATCCTGAATGTAATTCTTGTATTGCATTGGTGTAACGCCACCGGGAGCTCTGTCCTCGAATCATTCATTTGTATCTAATAAATTACTAATATATTTGACATTGAAGAAAATCCTCTCCTGATTTTTTTTTTTTATTGAACACACATGGAAATGACTGAATATTCCACAAGTTGACTACCTAAAACAGTGAATAAACTCATTGTAACTTGGAATTGTTACGTTGACAACTTCCATTTTTATAATTATAATCATAGTTGATCATTTTAAGGCAACGGGTTTACTCATTGTTTTAAGTAAAGTCAACTAATCACTTTAAAAGCCATATGTCTACTCATGGTTTAAAAGTAAAGTCAACTAATGTCTTTTTACAGTGTGTTGTCTTATATACTTTATAATTAAATGACCATAAAATTTTCATTTTAATTATCTCATCTGTCAACAAGATGCTGTGGAATTACAGAGCTTGTGCAAAGATATCCATATCGCTATATTATCTGATGCTTTTTTAAGTAATATTTTATTTGTGTAATTGAGATAAATGTGTGCAACATACTGTATAAAGTATTTACATATTCAACTACACTTCACTCTCAACAGCATCAACTTACTACGTAACCTCAACTCCATTCTTAACTAAACGTAACTAATTCAATTTGACAGTATCAACACCATTATAATGATATTTTAGACCATGACAGACATTTGGGGATGACACGTCTGGATGCATTTTAAGCAGTATTTGACAAAATAAACCCATTTTGAAATTTTGAGGACTTTTTACAGTACATAAACATATACATACACTGTAAAAGGCAAAGAAAAACAAAGCATCATATGGCCTCTTTAAGCGAATCAATGACTAATTTGTACAGATGTCATAATTACTCTTGCTCTTGACTTTCAAGAGGTTAAGCACAATGCAGTGTTTAGATTATTCTCAAATGATGTTGGAGTACAGGGTTTTGGAAACCAATGCTAAGACATTCAGCATTTTTTTTTTACTCAAACAAATGTGGAGATAAAATCATTTTTAATTAAAATCTAGATGTCCTATATTACTTCAATTAATCAGACTGACCAAAGTAGTTTCAACTGAACATCCACACCGTCAAGAAACGCTATGAATCCAGAACACCGCACCCTTGGGAACTTTAAGAAGCACCTAGATCAAATTCATTGCGCTGTGACTCAGCATGAATATGGAAATGAGCCTCGGATATCAAAAGGTGGTGTGTTAAACCTGGCACACTGTCAGATGAAAGTACAGGAAAGAGAGACTTTTTTGTAAGAAGATGGCATTGTTGATCACAACAGCTGTTATCCTCAAATCTGTTCTGGAATGAGCACATCTCTCTCTGGCAGTGCTGACTGCTAACATTCTCTAGGTAAAAAAAAATGGTTAAGGGCAGACAGCTGCAATCATCTGGCATGATCAAACAAACGAGAGGAGAAAACCCCACACAGCAGGCTCGCAAAACAAGAAACCGTCGGGAGTCTCTTAAAGCGATTTCCCAACGTCCTACTTTTCACATTTGCGACAGTTCAGAGCATCCTCTGCGACTTGAGATTACTTTTTAAATTAATTACGTCTCGAATTTAGTTTGCTTGGTTACTAAATAAGTCCACTGTAATTTATCATTCCAACTATTCCTTAGAAATCAAATTGAGCCACCACCAGCAAGAGCTTGGCTGCGAATCCAACGCATGTAACACAGATATGGAAAGCTTCAGAGCCCAAAGGTTTATTTTGGATTACTTACAGTTATTAGTGTCTTTGGCAACTGCTATGATTCCCATTGGTTGGTGAGGGATATCGGCTCGGAGAACTTTAGTTTCTCCTCCAGTGAATTTGTTGGTCCGTAGCACAGCTCGCCGAGTCCAGTCAGACCAAAAAATGTAGTTTCCATGGATAGCAAGTCCAAAAAATGTGCCTGGTCCTGATCTTACAATCACCTAACAATAAATACAGAGGACAAGAACAGAGATTCTTAGAGACTAGAAATTCGATTTTACTTTACTATTACTTTACTGTTTATGATGTGATATTTTGGTATGTTTGGTACCAATATTTTTTTGACAATGTATTGATTGTGTATGTATTTATACAGCTGAAGGCAACATTATTATGCAAGGCAAAGCAAGTTTATTTGTATCACATTTTTTATACACAATGGTAATTCAAATTGCTTTATATAAACAAGAATAAAAGAAGCAAGAAAATAAAAGTGAAAAAGAAATGTAAAAATGATTTAAACAGATAAAAAAAAATTAAATGTGTTAAACAGGTTATAAAAGGCAAGACATAATAGTGTGATGTGTCTGACGTAGCTTAGTGCTCATTCAGTAAAGGCACAGCTAAACAGATTTGTTTTAAGTCTTGACTTGAATGTGCCTAATGTTGGAGCACATCTGATCATTTCTGTAAGCTGATTCCAGCAGCGGGGGTTGCAGTAGCTGAAGGCTGATTCACCCTGCTTTGACTGAACCCTTGGAATTTCTAATTTACTTGATCTTAATGATCTGAGTCATCTGTTTGTATTCAGTAAGCATATCTGTAATGTACTGAGGTCCTAGGCCATTTAGTGATTTGTTGTCTAGTAGTAATACTTTAAAATCTATTCTGAATTATCCTCCCGTGAACCTTTTATTATTTTTCAAATATTTTTAAGTGATGTTTATAATTAAATACAAGTGACAAGGACATTTATATTATATATTTTTTTTCTATTATATATACTCATTTCTTTTAGTTTGGCTGAAATTAAAGCATTTTTAATATATAATTTTTGGTTCAAAATGTACTGTCATCGTAGAAAAGACAAATTAAATGAGTTATTAGAAATTTGTTAAAATTATTATGTATAAAAATGTGCTTAAAATATCTCCATTAAGCAGCACTTGAGAAATATTTGAAAAATAATTAACACAGGAGAGCTAATAGTTTTGCTTTCAACTGTACATACATGTATAAAACATGGCCGCAGATACAGTACTGTATCTTCTGCTCAATGAGTTTGCTTTTTTAATTCAACATACAGCAAACATTATCAAACAGTAATACTTTAAAATATTATTATATTTCAAAAACTTAATTTAAAATAAATTCCATTTTCTTAGAATGTTCAGAAGAACAACATTTACTCAAATAGAAGAAAAGAAAAAAATATAATGTTAAATACTGTAAGCACACATTTACCATCACATAGTTCATTTGATCCATTTTGCTGATTTAAAAAGAAAACTTTAAAATGGTAGTGTACAGTATATACGTACAAATTCAGCAGCCATTTTCAAATTGTACTACATAATTATAAAATATATGGCAAAAATTAATACACTTGTTTTGTTTTTGAAAACATTAAAAGAAAGAACTGGTAATCTGGAGAAATGGAGAAATGATAATGCCCACACTTAAAAAAAAAAAAAAGTTTTGTCATTTTGAGGCAACAAACTTCAGGACATTTTTAAGTTAATTTAAATAAAGTCATGTGCAGTAATTGGATTGAAAGTTGAGTCAACTCAAAAATGTCCTGAAGTTTGTTGCCTTGAAATTTTAAGGTCAACTTCTTTTTTGTTACAGTGCAACAGAGCCTGATTTCGCTCAAGATTATTTTCTTCACTTTCGTCAATTGGTGAAGTTTTCTTCGTCACCACTGGCTTGCTTGGTTCAGGACTTGTGGAGCTGTGCATCTATAGACTTGCTCTTCAGTGTTTGGACTTTCAGCAGTGACAATTAAACAACACTGAACTGAACTAATCTGAACTTCAACTCTGAAAACTGGACTGACACAGTTTCAATTTAGTAGAACTTCTATGTTAAACTGCTTTGACACAATCTACATTGTAAAAGCGCTATAGAAATAAACATGAAATTGAAACTAAAGCAAAAGCAAAAGTTTTATATGATAAAAGTCCATTTATAGGGTAAATCAATGTAATGTACAGTTTAAAACATAAAAAAATATTTTGAGATTCCACCTAAACTACATATAACACTGTTTTATAGATTATCTGTTTTTATAGATTAATAGTCTCACTGAAATCAATTTTAATTGATTTTTAGAATACTCCAAATCTAAATGTAGGACCACATGCATAATAAAATATCATATTTTTCTGCAGTCATATCATTGGCCTTGAATATAAAATGTTCAACCTATGTTTTTTAACCACCAGTTTTATACAGAAATTCATCTTACATCAAACCAGTGGCTCACAATTGCAGGCAGGCAAGCGAAAAAAATTTAATAAAAAAACAGTCTCTGACGACCACTGGAAAGTCTCTATGAGGGTCCAAAAAAGCAAATGTGTAGGTAGAGGACATGTGCTTTAAATAATCCCCCAGCAACCAGTTTAGCCCAGATCCAGAGAGTGTTAATGCGGGTGTCATAATGACGGACACGGATATACATCACACGACTCCTTCTGGGAGCTTTCCGGGCTGTGGGGCAGGAGGACGTCCCACAGCTCTGGAGACCCAGCCATTAACAGGAACACGCTTGTATCCGTGATCACATTAGCCCTGCCACCATGGTGGAAAAAATAGGACAGGTGTTGATTAAGAGAGCCCAGCTTGAGCAAACAACAACTGGAGATCCGAGAGGTGGGGGGGAGGGGGGAGGGGTGAAGACGAGGAGCTTGCCAGATGGTTTTTGATGGAGCATATTGATTCAGAATTAAATTTAGGGGTGCAAGCGTTCTGCTCCAGCACTAATTATCTCTGTTTATCTGATCAAATAGATGTCAAATAGAGTTTTGGGCTAACAACTATAGCCACGTGCATTTGCTTGCGGTTCTAATAAGCATTATTAGGAATTAACACCTAAACTGACTGTCCTCTTTGTGCGAATGTGATATAAAAGATGACACCGCACAGGGCGACAGCTTGCGCTTCACCAGAGGATGTCTATCTGTGCGTACTATTCGGTTTCAAACCCCTTCAGTAAAACCAGTTGGGAGATTCCAACTGCAAGGCGGTTTGCCAAAAGCCATGTTGATTTAGTTTAGCTTAATTCTTCACCGTTTAATTGGGGAGCTGATAGGCCGACCCAGCAGGGGTCTCAAAATAAGCCTTCATTAACACTTGTGCGCTTGGTTTGGGAGGTTGTGGGTCTTAATGAACTCTTTGTCATATTTCTTGAAAGTGGGTAATTCATTAGAATTAAGCTGATTTTGTGAAGGGTCAATGGGCGCTGCATCAGTGGACACTAATAACCAAAAAGAGTTGCCTGTTTTTTGAGTGGTTATTAAGTCATTACTTTAGTGACCGCTGGAAAAACGTATTATAAATCCTTTTTTTTTTGGTTGTGTTAAAAAATTTGTATGTTGGTTGAAAAAAACTGGTGGTTGAAAATAAAATTAAAAAGTTACTACACAAAGGATGAAATGGATTGGAAACTCTGTGTTAATTTAACATGGTACAGTAATTTATTTTAAAAATTATAAAAACATAACATCTTTTTTACCAACAAATATTTAAATGCAATTAATTGTGATCAATATAGTTTAATATAGTTATGGTTATATATTATAGGATACCAATACTAAAAATTAATAATACAATATTCGCACAAGACAAATATTGAAATTCAGTTAGAAGGAAAAAATGAAATTTATATACAATTTTATACAGGGGAATTTATTAGACCTGTTGTGAAATTTGGATTCTTTTTCAAATATTTCCCAAGTGATTTTAAATGGAGCAAAGTCAGACACAATTATCACAGAACTTCCTATATGCTCAGCATAATTGAGTACACCCCATTTTGAAAATGAATATTTTTATCCATTTCTCAGTGAATATAGGCAATGTATTTTAGTGCATTTAAACAAAACCGATTTATTAAACAGATATATTTATTAAAATAATATTTTAGTCACCAAACATATTTAGAAATTGAAAGACAATACAATTAAATTCATGCAAAATTTTGCAAAAGAAATTACAACCTACAAAATTTCAACTAATGTTTTTGCTTCTCTTGATTTTGCCTCTAGTACTAGTTTTTGGACTGTTATCGTAAGTTATTTTGTTAGATAATCTCCAGATTTGGCTTCAGTACTGACTAATCTAATGTATATGCACAAATATAATATTGTATAGCTTCCTATTAAACATATGAATTTAAAAGATAGATTTGCGAGTGTACTTATATATGCTGAACACTGTATGTATATATTTCTTTCCCTTCTGAAGAAAGTCTTATTTCTTTAAGTTTGGCTGGAATATTTTGTTTTGATTGGCTACAGAACAAACCACTTTTATACAATAACTTGCCTAATTAACTTAAGTTGCCTAGTTAACTTATTTAACCTAGTTAAGCCTTTAAATTGCACTTGAAGCTGAATATTAGTAATATAAAATAGCTACACTTTTTTGTACTGCCTTCATGGCAAAGACAAAGAAATTGGTTATTCAATTTTTTTTATTAAAACAATTATGTTTAAAACATGTTGAAACAAAGTTGTCTCTCTGTTAAACTGAAATATTTTTATATATATACATTTTTTTTTTATTTTATTTTTTTTTTATTCCAATTTCACAGGAGGGCTCATAAGTTTGACTGTAAGTACATTGCAGTAATTTGATAATTGTGATAAACAATATATATGATTTCAGGCACTATAATAAAATGTTCCAATCAATTGGTGAGTAACATTGGCTGCTTCTCAATTCCAAGAATGCAGAGAACGACTTGCGTTCTTGTTAAGACCGATCTTGCCAGGGCACCTCAGAAAAACGAACTCGGGGCACCACGAGTACAGAGAATCTGTGTTCTTCCTTGATGATTACGTGACCTTCACGCATTTTTAACAGAAAATTATTTAATAACAGCATTTATACAACGATTTATTGTTTTTTTTCCTTTTCAGAGTATATAACATGCACAAAAGCCTTACAAATATACTTTGCACAATACAAATAAAACAGATTTTAATATGAATTTTAGCAAATAAACACCCTTAATGTGTTTATGCCTTTATTAAGATGTTCATGTTAATGTTTACTTTCACCATCACATTTAGGGAAACTCCTGAGATAAATAGGTTTTATCTCTGAACATTAATAATGAATCTATATAAAATGCTGCTCCTCTCACCACCTTTATTCAGTCGTAATGACTTCTGGAACTTCTCAAGCGAGTTTGGTGCTTAAGTCTGCATCGATGAATCCTTGATGCCAAGAACCCACCTGAGAACTTTCACGCTATCTCCGTTCTTGCGGTCTTGAGTTTTGAAACTAAACTTTGGAGGTTGATGATGACGTTACATGAGAACACGAAGACGCAAGATGCTGAAGAATGCATATTGAGAAATAGCCATTGTTTCAAATACTCACTAACCCAAGTGTTCATTTTAGGTTCTGTGTTGAGTATTGTTTAATGTTGGTATATGATCCTTAATACAGTGGCAAATGTAAAAAAAAAAGTTTCTTATCTCTTCAAAATGATGTATGTTTTCAGGAAAATCATGATCTGAGTCATTTCCCTGAAAGAGCATTCTCTGAATCACCTAAAAACAGAGAAAGAGCCATACTTACATGCCTGTGGGAGCCATCATATTCACAGCGTTCAATTTTTCCCAAGCTGCCGTCAGAGAAATACAGCTTTTCCGCTTTATGGTCAATTGTGAGTCCGTTCGGAGTGAATACATCTGTGCTAATGATGACTTTCATGTTATTCCCTGCAAGAGTGGAGCGCATGATACTGGGGCGCTGCTCGTTCCAATTGGTCCAAAACATGAGGCTACAAAACACAGAAATGAGAGGAATGGATGCTATTTTACAGACAACGGCGAGGCAAAATGATTCAATACTGTCACCTGCCGGTATTTTTAAACCCCCTTTATGACACAGAGGAATATGACCTACCTTGCAAATAACAGCGGGCAGAAAGGCCTCGGGGCCTGTTTGACGTTTCCTTATAAAAATTCCTTTCACAGTCTAATTCCACCGACTAATTGAAAATTAGTGATACATGCTGACATTCTATGCCAATTAATCATTTCAGGTTAGATTCTAATTAACAGCAGCCTGTAGTCCATTTGAAAAAGTGCCAGATTACCAAGTAAGCATATTCTCTCCAAGGTTGAGGGTTTAATGTAGTCGGTGAACTCAGGGTCGGCCCATCTTTCTGAATATCAATGCTGTTCATCAGTCTCAAACGGTTCTTTTAGAGGAGAAATTTAATATATCATCCGTTATACCTGGAGAGTTGCTACTTAGCTTGGATTAAAAAATATTCAGTCCACAACAAATTTCAGACGGTGCTCTGCTCATCTGAAGAGGTCAAACTAATTAAAATCTTTTCCCGACTCGTCTGATTGACACTTCATATATGTCAGTTTTCCTGAGTGTGACGAATCAATTTTCTCTCGATTTTGAAAGTCAATACGCTTCCTCCTGACATACAGATCAATTTTGCTTCATGTCAACAAAGGTTCCTCTATCAAGTGAATGTATCCATTTGATTTAGTCTGCAGCGAATGGAATCTTTCCCTCTGCCAGAGCGGAAAATCAAACATCACTGATTACCATATCACGTGACCAGTTGCATTTGGAATATTCTTAAAGGAATAGTTCACCCAAAATTGAAAATTACCACAAAATTTACTCACCTAAAGCCATCTTTAGTGTATATGACTGTTTTTCTGTCAGACGTACACAGTTGGAGTAGTTTTAAATTTGATCCTGGCTCTTCCATGATCAATGGATCAATGGCATAATGGTGTTGGATGGCGCCATTCGATTTGAAACTTCCAAAAGTGGTAAATGGTAAAACGAACCTATACCAAAGTCCCTTTAAAGCAAATCATTTCATTCGGTGGCCATCTTTGAAACGCCTCTCGGGCAGTATGCTTGGGCATTCTGTCTGAATAGGAAAACAATCAAATTCTCCAAAACTGTTTGCCAATATTATGATTACATTACATATTTGGAAACATCATAAAATTAAATAACTTAAGTTTCATTTCTAAAAGATCAAATCGAACAAATGCTGCATTTTTTTCAGGTTGATCAAGCTAATGTCCATGTGTACTTAAAAGGAACAAGATCATGACACCAACCTCATTATGGTCATTTCACACACTATTATCCTCGGAACAATGCTTCGTCAGATCGCGCTGATCTTCTGAAGAACTTGGTCTTTATGGGAAAACTTCTCCAGAAATGACAGCAACTCTTTGTTAACAAGTTAGTTGGTTTATTTAAACATACAGATTTCAAGCTTTATGTGGATATGTTTCCTTTGTCTGTGAAGCAAGTAATCGCTGAGATTCCGGTGCGTATGTTGACCACAGAAACTGTCGAAAAAAACACACGTCTGGTCCGAGCTACTCCCCAAGAGAAATGTCAGTCTATAACCATCAGAGACTGGCTCCTGTACTAGTAGGCGGGGCTTCATTTGCTATATTGACCGTTACAGATTTCCCCATTAAAAACTATATGAGTGACATGTCTTGTGTATTCTATAGTTTTTGCCTATACACCACTGTATCTAAATAAAAAACTCACATTAAGCGGATTGATGTGTTTTTGTAATATAAATATTTCAAATGTTTAAATTTTAAACAATATTCAAATTCGTGTTAAGCGCAACTGACATATACGACGTATGACACATGACATAAGACAGATAGACACACATATGTTGCATTGTAAGAGTAATATACTGTATAACGTTACAGTGACGCCAAGCCAACTAGTTTTCTTGTTTGTTGTTGTCAGTGGTTAATTTGTAAATTGTGAGGTTTGGGAACAGATTGAGGTAACGGATCCGGCATGTGGAGGGAGAGATGTTGCATACGAAAGTGAAGAGAGGGGGTGGGTGGTTGTGTCTGGGATGAAAGTGAGGGTTGGGGAGTCGCGGAATAAAGTATAGAGGGGGGGTGGGGGTGCAGTGCATGTGAGAAGGGGGATCTGTAAAATAAGGTGCTTGATCAGATTTCAGAGGGTGTTCTGGCACAAATTAAGCCCTGGTTGTTGTCTTATGTGGTAAATGGTTCCTGCTAGACACGTTTATTCCTGGTGCTTCCTCTTTGAACGCGTCTTATGTCATGGGTCATTGGTCATATACGGCAGATCCACATAATGTGAGTTCAATCACCACCAAAAGCCAGTAATTAGAGTATGTCATTAAAAAAAAAATGAAATATTTTTGTTACAAAAACAAATCGATCCACTTATGTGGTGTATAGGTTACTTTGACTACAGATTTATGCGCTTTTGAAAGCTTCCAAATAAAAGCCAAGTAAGAGCCAGGATGGGTGACATGGTGGCACAATGGGTAGCACTGTCACCTCACAGCAAAGAGGTCGCTGGTTCGAGCCCAGGCTGGGTCAGTTGGCATTTCTGTGTGGAGTTTGCATGTTCTCCCCGTGTTCGGGTTTCCTCCAGGTGCTCTGGTTTCTCCCACAAGTCCAAAGACATGCGCTATAGATGAATTGGGTAAGATAGATTGTCTGTAGTGTATGTGTGTATGTCCTGGTCCTCCAGGTTGTGAGTTGAGCGTTGGGCTAATGAGCCACCTCGTAAAAATTAGATGTTAAAAAACACCAACATGGTGCGGCTAAATATCAACTTCTGAGCACTCTAAACATTGTGTTCTTCATCACTGCTGAGAATCACTCTCTGTGTCATCTTTGTAATTGAAGAATTGGGTGAACTACTCCTAATAGTTCTATAGTTCTAATATAACTATTCCTAATTGGATGAACTATTCCTTTAAGTTCAAATATGCATTTCAATAAGAACTTAGAGCACTTTAAACATTACATTCTTCATCACTGCTAAGAAGCACTTTCTGTGTCATTTTTGTAATTGCAGAATATTCTTTACAGATAATAGCAGTCACTTACTTTTGACATTCATCTAGAGCCAAGACGTGAGGATGGTCGTCCTCAGACATGGTGACAACAGCTTGCCTGCCGAAGGCTCCTTGTCGGCTCTGGTCTACTGTGTATCTGCTGATGCTGGAGGTGGTGGAGCTGGTCCAGTAAATCGTGTCCCAGGCACGGTGATAAGCCAAGCCCTCAACCGAACCAACATCTAAAAAACAAAAAACAAAAACAAAATTCTTACTCTCCAAGACACACTGAAACCAATCAAATACAAAACAGTTGCATGTCCTCTAGAGTATGTGTTCAACTGTTGTATTTATAGCACAGTATAACATTTTTTTTAAACAATACACTTAAGTCATGATTAGGCCCACACGGAATCTGCGCGCGCAGAATTCCGCAGATTTTTTGCAGATTTTCCGCAGATTTCCGCAGATTTTTAGCCCATTATTAATTCCGTTTATTTACTTAAAGTTAACTATTTACAGTTAATCTAATTGGATTTGCATTTTAAACATTAAATACAAGTTAAAAAGATATTATTTTTAGTTTAACATATTAAGGTTTTAGTTATAATACTCTCAAAATTATTCCGCAGAAATCCGCAGATTTTTACCAAAATTCTCCGCAGAAATAGCAAAAAACGTCCGCAGATTCCGTGTGGCCCTGGTCATGATTTGATACAAAATCACAACAACTTAAGGCAAAATATATTACATCTTTTAAATCTGTGAATAGTAATAATAATAATAATCATCATAATCATCATCATTATTATTACTAAAAAAAAACTAATAAAACATAACAAAAATGTACTGTATAGAACTGAGGTGGTAGACTTACAGTAAATAAGCTTGAATAGGCAATGCTGACTCCAGAATACAAATATTTATGATTTTAAAGCTGACATTTTAGATTTATGTAATACAAATATGCTTGCACAGTCACTGAGTACATATAAACAGGGCTTTTTACTGGTAAAACATTATCAGATGCCCCCTGAATTATTAATGGTATATGCAATGTTATATTCAGTAGTTTAACGCAGTATGTTGTCACTGAAACACTGTAAACTTTCATTATTCCTCATGCAGTACAGTAGACTCATGCTGTGAATACAGGCTTTGGTTTGAATTCTTACAGACAAGCTGCGCACATGACTGTGTCAGTACTTGCCTGTCTCCAATTAATGCACTTACATATATATATGTACATACATACACAGCAGTTCTGTATGGTTCTCGAATCTGATTGGCTGATGGCGATGCGATATTCTGCAATATCAGAACTCGTATAGCCTCCTTACCTTTCTGTATTACTCCGCCCACATAGAGTGACAGCAGATGAATAAACTCACTAAAGTTTGACAAATATTGCTGCTGTTGGACAACATAATGTACTTTTGAGGCTTTTTAGGTGAAAATGTAGTTGTTTAGATTGCAACTATGCAGTTTATTTATAAGGATAGTGCCTATTTTAAATATTTATAATTTCTGAGAGACATCGCGTCGGCATCCATCAGCCTGTCATTAAGAAGATGGCTGACGTTGTCCATCCACAAGATGGCGACAGAGACTGCATAATAAATCCTTAGAGGAGGAAAGATCGGCGTATTTTGAAACTAAAAATTGGTGAGTGACATTCAAAGTCGATCTCTCTCTCTTTTTTATGTTGCAGGGCTGTATTTATGCCATATATTTGTTGTGTATTGAGTGTGAGATGGGACTCACATATTAGGAATGTACAGTTAAAATCAGAATAATTAGCCCCCCTTTTAATTTTTTTTTTCAATATTTTTCCCAAATGATGTTTAACAGAGCAAGGAAATTTTCACAGTATGTCTGATCATATTTTTTCTTCTGGAGAAAGTCTTATTTGTTTTATTTCGGCTAGTTTCTAATTTTTTAAAAAACATTTTAAGGTTAAAATTATTAGCCCCTTTAAGCTACAGTATATATATATTTTTTCGATAGTCTACAGAACAAACCATCATTATACAATAACTTGCCTAAATAAGCCTTTAAATGTCATTTTAAGCTGTATAGAAGTGTCTTAAAAATATCTAGTAAAATATTATTTACTGTCATCATGACAAAGATAAAATAAATCGATGTGTTGAAAAAATCTTTTCTCCGTTAAAAGAAATTGGGGGAAAGATAAACAGGGGGGCTAATAATTCAGGGGGTTTAATAATTCTGACCTTAACTGTATGTATTTTGTGTTGGCCACCTTTGAATTACCCTGAGTTACTTTTTGGCTGGCCATCGGTTTGTTTCTAATGAGTCACCTGTTTTCGTTACTGCAGACTAGTTCTGTAAAAAGTAAAAAGTAAAAAGAAAGAACGAAGAAATGCTCGCATGTCTTCAGCGTTTTTCCTTATTGGAAACACAACAGTAATCTCATAGTGATTGCATTGGTTTTTTGTGGTTAATTATTGTGATATCCCGCTTGCAACAAATAAATTCTGGGAAATGTCTCTAGACTGATGGCATTTCATGCCGTAAAGCCCTATAATCTTAAAATTTGAGCAAAATCACCAGTTTTGTCATCAATTAAGATATTATGCTAGAGAATCATTGAAATACTAGCTCAAAAATGATGCTGGTGAATTAGTAATGGTTTCTGCTGTTCTGACGTCAGATGCAGATGTGAATGAATGGTGGAAGAAAGTAGTTCCTCATGCACTAGTGTACGCACTTTTGTATACATAAAAACTTTGTAGAGACCAGCCATAGACTTCTATTTACTGACCTGACAATACTTTCTCTCCACTAAACCTAAACCATAAAACTTAACCCAGAATTTTCAGATACACATTATTAAATATGTTTAATTATGTATTTTTGTGGAAACTGCTATGCAGAACCTTCGTATTGCACAAAAAAAAAAAAAAGTAATACAATAGCAATTTTGGTTTCCTTTTTTCACATTAAAATCACTCAGTGAGCATGAAACCCTAATCAATCAAAGCGACATCTCACTGAGCATTATAAAACGGTTAGTCTTTGTCTACTGTCATGTCTAAAAATCATCAGAGAAATAGCAATTGTGTTTAAACACTTGGCTGAGGCAAAAAAGCTCTTTGAAAAATCTTAGAGAATTCTTTATTAACAGTCTGCAGAAATCCATCACTAATTAATCATTCACAATAAAAAGTGGCTGACAGCTTGCCTTTGCAGACACTGTTAGAGAGGCCAGGGAGTAATTAACAGGGGATGTATGACTTAATTAGGGAAATGTGGATTATTAACGTCCTCACCCTCTCCTGGTGACAGAACGTGTGTGTTTGTGTGCATGTAGTCGAGGTGGCGGGGATTGGCTTTCATCTCTGGAAAAGTGAGTGAGCTCAAGTGTGGAAACGCCATCAAAAGCAGCAGCTCATTTCAACCTGTAGTCAACATCACTCTCTCACTCGCTCCGGCTGAGGTACTTATGCTCAAATCGATGGAGCAAGAGGATATCTATGTGAACGTTATAGTGGGGCCAGGCTATGAAAAGCACACATGAATGGCCAAGTGCACTTTTTGTGTAAAAATGTCTCCAATGATTCATCAAAACATCTAAATGGTTCATTAGGCCTTGAGAGGAAAACAAAAAAGCAAAGCTAATTTTAATTACAGACTTTAAAATATCAAATAAGTAGAAATGTATCTACATTTTAGTCTAATTAACTGAAAAATGTGTCATTGTTTAATTTAATTACATTATATTTGCTATTAAATTGATGCATTTAATAGCATTTTAGTTTAGTAGTCATAGATTTAAGAATTGTGACATTTTACAGGTGTCAACAGCATCACGCACAGTAGTTAGTGCCTCAACATTAAACAAGAAAGAAGAAAAGTAGTGACACAGTGATGCTGATGATATTTTTTTGTATGTTGTAAACAGAGGCAAGGGTGAATCAGAACGAACCCATTTTTAAAATGTCACCAAGAGGATAAAGATGGAAAATTAGGCAAAAGTGAAATATGAAATAGGCCTAATACCCAAGGAGCCATGAGGTTAGTTAAAAGGGAATTTGGAGAGTACTGTAAGTGGATAGAAGCACTAATCATGCAGCACTGAGGCTTTCTAAGTATATCTGGATCCCATTAACCTCAGCGATGTGAAATGAGCTGGGTTACTAAGTACTAAAAAGACATTACGGTTTTATCCCTGCTGTTTTGTTAGGACAAAGCCTGCATCCAATAGTTTATTTCATCAAAAAATAAATAAATAAATAAATAGAAATAAAAAATAATAACAATAAAGTCATAATTTAATTACCCTGTTTTGTTCTAAAGCTGCAAAACATTCTTTTTGTGGACTTAACCTTTTAGGCTATTAAAACACAAGCATATCACAATAGCCACAGTGGAGATAAAAATTAGAAAACAACCTGCAATTTCCTAAATTTCAAGGACACTACATAGTCCTATTTGAAGTTTCACTAATATAAGTAAAGGAGCAGTTTTTAAAGGTCCCGTGAAGTGCTTCGGAATTGTGCATTTTTTATTCGATGTTTGACGTAATCACAACTGAAACAATAAGACAGGGTGGAGCATTTAGTAGCCCCTCCCCTTTTTAAAAACAGCCAATAGCGTTCCGTTTTATCACAGCTCTGCCAGTGAGAGTGGTTGAGCTCAAGAGCATCACATGAAAACTTGAATGGGGGGTGGGGGGTGGTGCATGTCAGATACAAGAGAGCATTTGATTGGTCAAGATTTCATGAAAAACTGAAGTATGAGGTGACATCAAAAAAATCGTTGATTCATTTATGCACAAGTGACAAACTGCAAGGTTCGGATGTTTATATGAGTTTTATATCTACGAAACGCAAATTTTGTCGCTGTTTTGGAGAACACTAGCTTTTAGATATCCTTAAAACTAACAACACTCTTAATAACATCTAAAAACCTTTATTTTAATATTACAGGACCTTTAGGAATATTTTACAAGTTACATATATAGTTACATATATTCTAAAGCACAATATAAGAATTGCAAAATTACAGAACACTTTCAGATTCCCTTCAGTTATTGTTAATCTGACACCTATTGGTTTACCCCTTTATTATCTGACAAACCCTAATTAAAGCAACAATACACTTTTTTTCTTGGAGATATGCACATTTTACAAGTCCCCTAGAGTTTACCAGTAGAGTTTAGGGATGTCAAAAGTAATTGTTTCTTCGATGCACTGTGATGCAGACGCAACAAATTCGGTATTGGTTCAGTAATAATCATAACCAGTTATTATGTACTGACGTCATTAATTACATATGCGTTATACTGTTTAGCGGTAGCTTACTATGGCGAGGGAGGAGACCGCGAGTAATTAAAATGCTCCAACTACTTAAAAAGCAGATAACTGTGCACAATTCACAGTTTGCTGGACAGTCTTTCAATGGCAAGGAAGTACATCAGAAACCAGGTAGAAGAAAATGAAAGCTGTAAACTCTCTCTCACTCCCTGTGGCCCCTTTGACCTGCTGGTATGTTAGTGAGGTAACGTTTTATCTCCTCTCTCGGCTGTTACAGCAATAACGTTACTTGTGTATCAGAGTGAGTTTTCTCCACCACGTCGCTGTCTATAATGGATCAGCTGATCGTCGCAGTCGTTTAACATCAGTGTCCGTGTCACTGTGTTTGCTGAACAGCGGCAAAGCCGTGCTGACCATTATAGCCATTCGCAGCTTTTTCTGTTGAGCGCGTGATCAATCATAGGAATTTAAGAACTCACTCAACAACGCTCAAAAAGCAAGCAGGAAAATATTTACATTAGTTTATTTGCTATAAATGCTCATGTTGTTCTGTGAATGTACTTTAGTTTTGATTGATACATTGAAGAAGAGTGTTTTCTTTGAGCAAGTAAAATTAAAGGCACAGTACATATATCTGACTGTTTGTATTAAAAACAAAATTGTATTACAAATAATAAATCTATATATATATATATATATATATATATATATATATATAATACATTTTAATACAAGAATTATTGTGTTGCTAAGTAAAATATCAAATTGTTTATGGAAAGCATCGCCAATGCACCGTGATGCACCGAGATATCGAATTGAACCGAATCAATGGCATGATAATTGTAACCGAACCGAAACGTGAAACCAGTGTAGGTTCACACCTCTAGTTGAGTTTTACCATTTTTAAATCCCTTCAGCCTATCTACTGGTCTGGTGGAAGAACTTTTAGTTTAGCATACATCATTAAATTGGATTAATAATGGATTAATAATTTAATGGCTTATGCTAAGCTAAGGTAAAACTGTGCCCATCTGACCCAGAGAATTCATCTGAATGGGTTCAAACAGGATACAGTTCAAACTGTTTAACTCTAGAAGACTATTTACAAAGAAATAGAGTGTCTCTTCAACTGGCAGTCAAACTTCCAGTTTTAACTGACATTGCAAGAAGGTGAGTTGTTCTAAAGTGGCTGAAACTGTGGGTTGACCAGATGAAGACTATAGGGACAATTCTTTCAGCCACAGCAGGAGAAGCTGCTTTTTCCAAACCTTATTTCTAAAATATTGCATTAGTACAATATCTAAAGTATAATGTAAACTAGTAAAAAAAAAAGGCTGCATGAAAAATGGAGAATCTCAATGGGCAATTGGTTCAACACTGGAGATCTGTCCCTTGGCAAACATAGTTTAAATATTTTACAGAGTTTGGACTATAAAGGCTGATTTATACATCTGTGTTGAGTGATCGGCGTGACACACAGCTCCTGCCTTGCGCGTAGTTATGCATTTATAATTCTGCGTGCTGTTTGTGTTGCTCTGCAATAACACTTCCGAAACACTAGCTGGCAGTAGGTTTTTAATGTTCCTCTGTGTTGAGTTTCTTTGCGGGTGTTTTGTTTATTCTGAACACTACAAGTAGCTAAAACTTGCTCATTTAGAGGCAGGAACCGGTGGACGTGCAACAACTTTAAGCATCAGGTAAACACAAAGCAAAAGTTTCCACCTGGAGCTCCTTAACGGGACTCGACACTTCTAAACAATCGCTCCATCCGGCTCGCGGCTCTCAGCACCACCAAAGCTGACCAATCACAGAGCTTGCGCTACACGTCGTTGCAACATGTAGTTACAATTTTTGAGAGGTGCACGCCAGTATCGGCATCAGCCACAGCAAGGACTATGCGACAGCGCGAAGGCTGCACCAGACCATACACTTGACACAGAAGTATAAATCAGCCTTAAGGCAGTGTGTCCACCCAACAATTTTTCTCGAGCTCAGCATTTGTTTCTGTTGTTGTCAATGGTAGAGCCACATTTATGTAGTAAGGTGCTGAGATGTCGTTTTACGGTCAGCGCTGAGCGTTCAGCGTTTTTTCTGCCGTTGCAAGTTAAAAAATCATCAGTGTCACTTTTGAGCTAGCCATCCAATCACAGACAATACCACACAACTGTCAACAAATAATCTGCTAAAGACTTTCAACTTATAACGCTACAGCGGGGATACTCTGTGTCAAACCAACCGACTGAAAAAAACGCTACGCTGCAAAAACACTCAGGATTTTTAGAACAGTGCTTGCATTTCTTCAGAGCAAAAACGCATCAGTGGACACACAGCATAAGCACATTCTGCACCGAACAAACTAAAAACTAAATTTCTGAATCCACTTTTTTCTTTAGGAACATCCCATGAAGGTCTGCTAGCCAGTGGTGGAAAGAGTACTGTAAAATCATACTCAAGTAAAAGTACCACTACCTGCCCAAAAATGTAGTGCAAGTAGAGTAAAGATATCTGTTGTAAATATTACTCAAAGTATGAGTAAAAAGTAGACCTTTCAAAAGTACTCAGGAGTAGTGCGTACTATGCTGTAAAAAGTTCATGCGTTTAGATGTAATTTGTGGATGTGTGTGCAAACGTAACATCCTGTAGTGCATTTAGCTATTGTTTAAGGCCATTTTGGTCATCATAGATAAACCACCAACCTGATTTCACCAAATAGGACATGTTTCTGAATTAACATCTATGTTGATCCTGGAACAACATTCCAATCAGCCAATCAGAATTAAGGGATACATTTACAGTTTATGTTAAGTTTAGGTTTATGGTTAGGTTTATGCACTTCTACATGATTCTTATCCAACTATTATTCCCCTCCGATTTTGAGAGTAATTCACAGTTAGGTTTGGATTTAGGGGTAGGGATTACATTTTCAACAAAAATGATGTTCCAGGATCAACATAATAGATGTTCATCCAGGATCACATCGTACTTGGCCAAATCATGACGCCATCTTCTCATCAGTGACATGCAGTCAAACATACTCTGGGTCATTGCGTGTAAAGATTTTCGACATCTTCTTGAACAGTTTTTAATGCTTCCAAACAGTTTTCTGCATGTCTTGAGGTAGTTCAGTATGATGCAATTTACTTTCTATGTGCGATATGATTTTCTAATCCCCATAGACAGGAAAAAATAAAGTAGTGACTGCAGGTTACAGAAGAGTAGTGAAGTAAAAGTACAGATAATGCACTAAAAATGTACTCAAGGCAAAGTACAAGTACACATTTTTAAAACTAATTAATAAATTACAATTTCTGAGACAAACTACTCAATTACAAAAAATTGAGTATTTGTAATTTGTTACTTTACACCACTGCTGCTAGTCTAAAAATCAAGAAAGAAAAATCCCTCTTGAAGACATTTAGATCATTGCAAAGTTCCTATTATTTGCCATTTAAACCTAATCATGTTTGTATGAGTTCTAAATCTGAAATTAGGATGTGCATATTAGCATCTGAAACAAAGCGCACTACAAGTAGTACAAGGGTGATTTAAAAACTGGCGTGATTGTCTCATTACATTGTAAATGGATAATACACAGTCATTAGGCATATTAGGTTTTTATTGTGGGTCACCATCAGACATGGATATCGATTGCGGCTGAAACGTCTGCCGTATATAGCAAACATGAGGAAATCAATAACCATATTCTGAACTCTCCAACAACAGTGACAGGCAGAATCTTGAAAAATATGACCGTGCTTCCATTCATATTTCGGTTACAGTTTGAGGACGGTGGAAATGAGACAAGCGATTTTAATCCATCAAGGGTGGAGACACAGAAAAAGATGCAGTGTTTTAAACATCTTTTTTGACAGTTAAATTGGTCCCATTTAGTTGCAGAAAAATGGAGGCAGCTATTACAACACTTTTACTGGATGCTGGATGCATCGAGGCCTTGCTGTACATCACAGTGCAGTGCCACTTATGGTTTCCAACAAATGGCCTTTCACAAATGGCTGCTAAGAGGCTGGAATGGTTCTAGCGGCAGAACATTAAACAACATGCGGGTCACTGCAATGAGTCTGCATCAGGATGATGACAGGACCAAAAACAAATGCCAACATTTGTGGAAAGCAACATTTCTGGCTACCTCTCGCTCACAATCACCAAGAAGCTAGCCAAACTCTTTAAACAAGCAGGAATTAGCAGGGTTTCTTTTTTCAAACACCAATCTTAACCCATTTTAAAAACATTTACAACAAAACCAACAAGTATTACTGTTTACTATAAGTCTGAATGTATTCTTTGACTACAGCCCTATTTGGATGGTAACTGTCAATGTCTGTAACAACAACAACAACAACAACAACAACAACAACAACAACAGCAGCAACAACAACAACAACAACAGCAGCAACAACAATAATAAAAGTGATTTAACTCATGCATTTGAATGAAGATGAATTTACAGTTAGATTCTGACATGAGCTCTGTACTGATTAGAAATTGAACTCTCTATTGACTTTATTTTTATAATAGATATCAAAGTTTAGATTTTTATATGCTATGCTAGTAGGATCTACGGCGACATACACACAGCCAAGTTTTGGGAATGATATCTGCATACAAATGCAATAATTAGTGATAACCAAAAGAATAGAACTGACAAAAATATCATATGTCAAAACAGATGTGGATTAAGGCTGGAGCACCCTCACTAATTTCAGAAGCAGCCTCAGTGATTTGATTCTGGAAGTGGGCCTGCATTTGATGTGGCTACTTGGTTTGTATTTTTCATGTGTGTAAGTGTAAATAAACATATTTTTAAAAACATGTTGTTGCCATAATAAGAGCCCATTTCAAATGATTATGTGATTTTCTTCATTTTTTATTTTTTATTTTTGTGCTTAAGTACTCCCACTCACTGTATTGCTTCTGCAAATACGTTCAAGCATTTAATTGATTCAACTGTCCATTGTTGCATGCAAATTGTAGTGAAGTGCATAGGTATGCTGTTTGATAATGGTCAAATAGTATTTAGAAAATGAGTCTATTTTATGAACACTTAAACTACCACAAAACATTTGTGATTCTCAAAAAACGAGATCATTAATTTGCCAATGTATACACAGGAGCTGGGCATAAGAGGCCACATTATGAATTTGAATGACAATAAAATCACAGACAATTCCATGAGAATAAAATTCCATCCAAAAAAGAGTTTATGAGTTAATAAAGCCATTAGACCAACTAGACTATTGACTATGAGTCTGTACAACATACGATTTATTGATTTTAAGCCAAAACAACAACAACAAGACTTACTGTCCACTAGTATGCTGCAGTTTAGCAATAAAACCAATTGGATCGGCAAGATTGTTGATTATGGGTCTGTATTTACTCTTGACTTTATGTCAAAAAACCAACTAAACCTGTTAATCATAATTCTGTATTTACTCTTCGACTTTAAAACCAACTAGACCAGCTGGAGTTGACTTTTGACTACTGTATGAATATATGAGTTGAGTCTACTTACTGCTCACTTCAATGTAAAAAGGCCAACTAGACTTACTATTGACTAGAGTTTGATTATACACTTACTCTTTGACTACAAGTCAGTAAAATCAGTTAGATTAGCTAGACTAGACTGTTGACTAGTCTTTATTGTTCTCTATAGTCTTTACTATTGACTATAAGACTAACCAAGCACTTTGATATAATACTTACTCATCAACCATGGGTTAAAAGCCAATCAGACACACCAGACTAGACTATCCTGACTGAGTCTAAACTTAATATACAGTAGACTATGTCAATCTAGTGTGAATAAAAACAACTAGATTAGATGGAGAGCATAAGTCAAAAGTCAAAGTCATAAGTCAGAGTCTCAGCATGGAAGCATTAACACCGAAACCAATCTGACTTATATCTATGACAGACAGACTGATGACTATGAGTTTGTACTTACTCTTCAACTATGAGGTAATAAAACCAATAGAACCAACTAGACCAGACTGTCAACTATGAATCCATAAAACCTAAACTTACTGTCAATTATGTCTATTATGGTATCTCTAAGACAGCATGAGCAAAAATAATTATCAACATTTGGGAAAGCACCATCTTTAAATATCTTTCAAGATCATCAAAAATAAAGCTAAACTCTAGAAAAAGCAGCAATTAGTTGCAACACCTCATCAAAAAACTTTTCTGGAAGTATTTACAATAAAACTAACCACATTTACTGACAACTACAAGAGTGCACTTAGCTTTCAACTTTCAAACTATTTAACCAACTAGATTAGTTTGTCTACAGTAAGAGTCGATAAAACTACTTTTAAAAGACTCTGTGTCCACTATAAGTCAGCATCAGTACAATGACAGCCCAAAAAATAAATGCATAAAACCAACTAGACTTACTTTCAACTATGACTTGTCTTCCAGACCAATCATCATTGATCATCTGAATATTCCCAAAATGGATGTCGCTGAAGAATATGCGATTGTGCGGTGAACTCTCCTGCCGATAATCAAACGCTAGAGCGATGACATTCTTGAAGTAGTCCGGATTCTCGAAAGGTTGTAGAGGGGAGTTGAGATCACTCTCGTCAGAAAGATGGATGCTTTTCAATATAGTCCTTTCAGAGTACAGAAGATAGCCCCCGTATCTTTGGCAAGCAAAGCCATCTTCGGCCAAGTAGCCATGAGCACAAGAACAGGTCCTCCGTCCGCTGCCCAAGTGAAAACACAACTGCTGACAACCTCCATTACTTCTCGCGCATGGGTTGGTGCCTGCATGCAAAAGCATACAAAAAGCATCACTGTATGCACACTGAGATATTCAGAATAAATCTGGTTAGTCATGTAACATATGAGACATAGTAAAATTAACTCATTAAGTTGAAACCTCAACCTTTCTCCCGGCCTTTGTTAAACACTTTCACATCCTTCAGGTTGACGCCAAGGCCGCTTCTCATTGTGACAGCATCGGTGGCATCGCTCTTGAATCCACGGCGGATTGATCCATTCGCATGGGCTCTGCCAGAGGAAAGGCAAGAAAAGAGAATCTGACATCAGCTTAATGGTGGCAGTTATCTAATTAAAAGTAGAAAGACTCATTAAAACACTACTTTAGCTACAAAGCTGAGAGAAAGCGTCACCTTGCCCATGAATTACGGTAAAATCTATTTACATAAGGCCAACGGACTCTGCCTGGGAGATGACAGAAACATACGGCAGGTCTCATAATAACCTTGCTCAGAAGGGGTTAATCCATTGAGACTGTAGCAGCTGGCTCCTTGGGCCACTTTGGAGAGTGTAGCACTTAGTAAAATAATAAATTACCTGTCAGACCAGTAGATGTAAGCCCCGAACACAGCCACGGAGAACAGGTCCACATTGGCGGCTGACAGTACAATCTCTCGGCCCTCCCCAGTTTCAAGGTTGATCCTTTCTATCTTGTCGGTCCGGGCGTCGCACCAGTATAATCTATTTTCCTAGAAAGCAATTTGAAAATGCACATCAGCGCCTCTCCCTTTGAGCAGCTCCATTTTATCAGTATCAGAAGAAAAGAGAGTGAGTGGAGTGGTGGGAAGTTGCATCATGTCGCTCTACCTCATAGTCAATGGTGATTCCATTTGGCCAGGCGATCCCAGAACTGACCAGAGTCACTTGGTCTGATCCGTCTAATCGAGCACGCCCTATGCAAGGATTTTTCCCCCACTCGGTCCAGAATAAATAACTGTTTATTGGAAACAAAAACAAGTCCTGGTTACAAGTTCAACAATTCTATATTTTACAGCGATCTTAAGGAAACAGTTCAGACAATAATGACATGTTGGCATATTTATTAAAATGTACTGTAGGAATCACTGTGAACATACTATGCTTTTGAACTGAAAATTTGTAATGAATCATGTGATTTGATTCTTAAACCACACTTGAAAAAAAGATGCAAAAGTATCCTATGAGTCTGCATATGACTTGTTTATCACTCAATATACAGTCAAGCCCAAAATTATTCATACCCCAGAGGGCAAAAGTCTCAGGACTCATTCATCGCTGAATATATTTTGCCATGGGCAGGTTGCCATCAGCACACTTTATCCCTTACTTAAAACTTCTCTGATTCTGTTGTGACTGTCAGGCATATAGCCTTTGCGGATAGTTGGAGAACACTCCGTGTCATTCTATCAAACTACATATCCCATCATGACCTGCAGTCACACACTGGTTTCAGTTCACCTCCTGATTACACACACAGAGATGAAGCTGATGAATGATTACATGACTGACTACATGGACCATATATACACCGCTCACACTCATCCAGTGCTGAGTCTTGTTTCACTATAGTGTGCATGTCTAAGCGTTCTCCTTGTACTGCCTCACTCTGTTTTGACCCCTTGTTTGTTTATGAGTGTTTGCCGCCTGCCTCGACCCTTTCGCCTGTTACATCGTCTACGTGATTCTGTCTGCTCCAGTATAGAACCTTGTCTGCCCGACTACTCTAATAAACTGCATATTAGATCCAACTCCTGTTGTCAACCCCATCATTACAGATTCAGATTTACACTATTGAAATCAAATATACATTTCATAAAAACAATTTTGGAAAAAAAAAAAACAATTGAAAATAAATTAGGCCAATTGTTTACTATAATTGTGAATAATTGTTTATTCACCTTAATATCATTTTAAACATATATAACATACAGTACAATAGTGTCAATTTTTTAAGTATCCAAAGGTACAGTAGTCTGCTTATGACTGGTGTATTACTGAATACATCTAGACATCAGCCCAAGAAAACCTTGGCATATTTGTTAGAGAACTATGAAGCATGAACTGAAATTTTTCATTGAATAGTTTGATTGAATACTTCACACGTGCATATTTCCACCTTACATGAAGAGTACACTTCTGGCATCATTAATTCACCATAATGTCATTTCAGACTTTTCTTATTTGTGTAGAAAAGAATGATTTCGAGCAATAAAAAGTACTCCAGAGTGATTCAAATGACTCATGCATCTCTAGTCTTGATCATGCTTTGTCAAAACCACTTATCCCTTGACATCTTGACATTGACCCAAGAGCATCTTGGTAATTAAATAACTATAAATCTTGAACAAATTACACTTAACAATTTAATCCACTCACTAAATCATCCTATTCAATCGGTAATACATCTCAAATCCAACTGATAAGTTACTTAGAGTTTTAGGTGTTTGGAAAGAGAGATATAACGTACTATTATGATACTGTTTACATCATTTTTGAAGCTTGAAAGCTTCCCCATTCACTATAAAACGTCAAGGAAAAAAAATCTGCACAGAATTTCTAAGTTTATACTCCACAGAAGAAATCTCTATGGGTTTGAAATAACAGGATGGTGAGTAAAAGATGTCATAATTTTCATTTTTGGGGGAGCTACCCTTTTAAAGTGTATAACTGTTGTTACACTACCAAAGAAACATCACTCAAAGTTCGACTCAACTGGAAAAGGAAAAGACAGCTTTTACAGCCTTAGGCTTGAATGGGTGGCTTTTTTTTGGATGTCTAGGATTTAGAAGATCCCCATCCTGATGCTGTCTGCTGTCAGCAGATAGATAGGAGATGGGTTAAAGCACTCGTATGTTGAAAACCTCTCTTCTCGGTGTGTGATTCTGATTGCAGGGTGTAAACATCAAACTTAAGGCAAGCACAGACAAAACGCGCAAAAATGGAGACTGCAAAGTTTGACACTAATTGCTGAAACAAAACAGTAATGGACTACAAAATGGGTCTGCGACTCAATAGAGATGCATATCTGCTGGGTTTACATTTTTAATTTGGTTCATTAGTGGAGGCCAAGACATTTTAAAGCTAATTTTGTCAGCAAAACCACCCTAGTCAGATCGTAAAATATATTTGACCTTCAAAGATTTAAATTGCATTTCATTTCTCAACCAAGAGCTCATTATTATCTGCTCTAATGCACTCGCATAGTTGCCTAAAATGTACTCGGTAATTTGCAAACTCTTTCAGAAGATTTATTACTGAACAGCAGAAAATGCTAAACTCATGCACCGTCTTGGATGCACATTTGACATACCCTCTTTGTGGATGCACTGCAATGGCTCTTGGCTGATCCAGTCCTTCTGATATTACAACTGACCGGTAGAGACCATTCAAGCGAGCGATTTCAATGAGGTTGAGGCCATGGTCTGTCCAGTAAAGGTTACCTGGTGTAATAAATAAATACATAACATAAACAGACAGAAAAGTACTCATTTAAAATTTTAATTTGGTCATTGTATTTATTGGTCATATGCACACTGTTTAGGGGTGTAACGTCACACATATTCATAATAAACTGTTCAGTATGAAGCTTTTGATATGCATTACAAACTAAACAATTCACAGTGGTTATTTGGATAATAAATATTTGTATATTAATAAAACCTAAAATGTTGGAAATATATTGTTCTCAGGGCCGCTTTGCTGAACAAGTCCAAATAATGCATACGCTGGACAAGCTTGTTGCAATATGGCTAGGAACAAAAATATGATTACCAGAACATAGGAACATGCTTAGAGAGTATGTCCACCAACACATTTTTGCAAACACTGTGGTGCTCTCATTGAAAACAACTGAAAATTATTTGCTTACTGTTGTAAGACCCAATCCCAATTCTACGCCCTTCCCTTTACCCAATTCTCTTTAGTTTGAAGGTGTAAGGGGAAGGGGAAGAGCTAGATAGCCCTTGAAACTTGAAATTTCCAGGACCACACTAGAAACCAAGGGGTATGAAAGTTTCCCAGAATACTGCAACGGCAACATGGCTACACATGCAAGTCAGGAGACATGCAAATTTAAGTATTTTTTTGGCGTTATTAAGAATTTTTACAACAAACAAGCATATGTTTTAATAGATTCATAACGGTGTTCATGTTTTACGGTCATGCTTAAAAAAAAAGATAGAATTTTTAAATTAAAGCTAAATTTTGCTATCTATAATACATAATAATAACAACTCCTGTATAGTAGTCCCACAACATACTTGCACATCTGTCACTCGATGACACCCAAATACCCTGTTGAAAAGTCTAGTGGTTGGGAATGACCTTTTTACAGTGTCTGGTATAACAATCATTGCTGTGTTTACATAGATGAATATGGGCTTGGTGTAAATGCACAGTACAGTTACGAGCTTACTGCCACATCATTCTGATAACATGATCATCTTAAAATAAAAAAATAGAACTGGGATTGGGCCTAAGTATCTTAGTAAGTATGTAATGCACAATTATAGTGTATTTATTAAGTAATATAAGTTATATAACGGTTCATGGTTCTGCTCCTAATTACATTTGTGATTTGGTGACTGTTTCATCTTCTCGCTGTTTATGTTCTGCATCGGGTCTTTCTTTGTTCCAGCCTCATTGCAGACTCATCACTATGGGAGAGCATTCTCCTACAGTGTGCCTAAATTATGGAACGCTTTACCTACAACCTTCAGGAATGCCAGTTCCCTGGACTGTTTTAAGAAACTGCTTAAGACTTGCCTTTCTGTCATTTTTAACTATTTGTGCATTTTGGTATTTTATGTTTTTTATTGTTGTTCTATTGTTCTGTAGCGCTTTGAGTTTGAGAAAAGCGCATTACAAATAAAATGTATTATTATTATTATTATTATTATTATTGCTACTACTACTATTATTACTATAAGCGAGAAAGTTCAAGTACAGTCAAGAATTTTTACAGTTTTTTTAAATTGAGCCCAATTTCAGTCCTGAAACCTTATAGCAAGAGTAAAGCAACTTATAGCATTATTGTTTTATATGCTGCTAAGACACCCTAGAAAATGGGTTGAGTACAGCATATCTCCATCCTTGTCCAAAGTAAAGATCATGTTTTATTATCTTAGTTCTAATAAAAATAGCATTAATTGTAAAAGTCAAGGACACTTTAGTTTTGCTTTATCAAACCACAAGACCACTCTGTTATATGAGCTTTGAATTTCGTGAACTGTTACACCCCTGAAACTGTTATTATAGTTCAGTGATGATTGACAGGATGGTAATACACTCCATAAATGCTGTGTTAACCCCAAATTGGATAAATACGGACAAACCATATTTAATTATCTTTAAATGTTTATTTAATAAAGAACTTTAATGAAAAGTGCTTAAATACATCCCCACATTGTTCTGATAACATGATCTAGAACTGAGATTAAGCCTAAGTATCTATGTAATGCACATTTATATAATGCATTTATTAAGTGATATAAGTTATATAAGCAAGAAAGACAGAAGTTCCAGCACAGTCAGGGATTTTTACTCTTTTCATTAATTGAGCCCCATTTCAATCCTGAAACCTTATAGCAAGAGTATAGCAACTTATAGCATTATTGTTTTAAATGTTGCTAAGACACCCAAGAAAATGGGTTGAGTACAGTATATCATCATCCTTGTCCAAAGTAATGAAAAGATCATGTTTTAATTACTTCGTTTTAATAAAAATAATATTAATTGTACAAATCAAGGACATGTTTTTATTTTTGCTTTATCAAACCAAGAGACTACTTTGTCATATCGAACTGAACTTTGAATTTTGTGAACTGTTACACCCCAACACTATAATTATAATTCAGTGATGATTGACAGGATGGTAAAACACTCCATAAATTCTGGGTTAACCATAATAAAATATGGACAAACCCACCCACATATCAAGTGGCACTTAGAGTGAATTAAGTAAGAATTATTTTCCCTCAGCATGTCTACTCTTTTTGTTTTTTATAGGTATGTTTTTTATGTTTCACAAAGCTAAACTCAGACCATTATATTTTTACATTATATTGTGAAATTAGACAGTCTGGGCTTTAGCAACAACCTCCACAAACTAATGCATGAATAATCTTTGTTTGGATTGTAATTAAAGTGCAGTAGTTGCTTCAAAATTTAAATTGCTGCCAAAAGTTCAGCCTGTAATACATCAGAATAACATTTTGTTGATATACTCATATTTTATTTATTTTTTTGGCTTAATAAATGTTTATTTAATGAATAACCTTAATGAAACATGCTAAAATACACCAGCATTCAAATAATCAATTGATGTTAAATCGTGTCTAACCAGCAATCCAATCAACTGCGATGCCCTCCACTCTGTTGATGCCAGTGGTGATGATGTCTTCCCTCCACGTCTGATCCCTCTTGGCTCTTGAGATCCGGTTTAAACCCATGTCCGTCCAGTAAATGGTATCATTTCCTGTATGAAACAGGATGTGATTGATTAGGAGCAAAGTCTGCAACATAAATGCACCTCAGACACTTTACATCACAGACAAAAAAAAAAAAAAACACATGAGGTGGCATTCTAGAAACTCTATAGAAAAGCTGGGATTCAACCAATCAATTCATCTTGTCTCAACACAAGAGTTTTAATCACCTATTTTACCTCTTTTACAAGATGTAAGATAAGCCTTTGGTGTCTCCAGAATGTGTCTGTAAAGTTTCAGCTCAAAATATCCATCAGATTATTTGTTACATAACGTAGAATCTGCCCATTTTGGTATCTGAGGACAATGTAGCTGTTTTTGTGCCTGTGGCTTTAAATGCAAATGAGCTGCTTCTCCCCGCCCACCGCTCAGACGTGCATGTCTGCTTTTCATGTGTTATGTCAGATAAACAGCTGTCAGTGATAGAGACAGACTCGGATGAAGCTGAAATAAGGTCACGAATCAACAATACCAAGTAAGTTTATTTGATGTATTTGTGGTGGAGTTTACTCAAGCCTTTCTGAAACGATACGTCACAAATGCCGCTTGCAGTACGTACACACGCACACGCACACACACACACGCACACACGCACACACACACACACACACACACACACACACGCACACACGCACACACACGCACACACACGCACACACACACACACACACACACACACACGCACGCACGTTTACTGACACCATGTGGCCATGGTGATTATAGCAGTTAAGAATTACATGTCGATTTTACTCTATTGCAAACATGCACTTTAAAAAAAAAAAAAAAAAAACATTTTAAACTTATAAACTTAATAATTAAGGTGCAGCCTGATGACATGCAACATATGTTTTAATCTCAGTTTCTTTGCAAAAAATGTTCTGTGGACATGTGTATACATGTTATTATGGAGACATGGCGCCTGTCAATCAATTAAGTGGGCAGGGAAACCGCACTCCTACGTCACGTTGCTATGGGCCTCAAAATCTCTGGGATTTGGATCCTGTTTTAACGACAGCAAATTTAAAAAAGAGACTTGTTGTGTTTCTATCACTTCAATATGACAGTGGACACACTATACCTACACACATTTCTATCCAAACAGCTTACAAAAGTTGATTTTCATCATAGATGTCCTTTAAGTTGGTTGAACATAAAACAATTAAGTTGTCCCTAAATAAACTCAAAAACTGTGTTGTTTCAGCTCATTTTAAATAACCAGCTAAACTTTTTTTTGAGTGAAAGTCACGTTGATGAGATAGATCATCAATAAACTGAATTCTACTCATTTGAAAAGAGTTTTGAATTCAGTTTTGAAAGTAATAAGTTCATTAAATAAATCCTTACTTCAACTTAACTGGAGTAAGTTTACAGTACTCATATAGATTAGTTTAACTCAAATGATTTGTAGCAATCGGTTTCCTCAAACAGTTTGAGTTGCCATAACTTATTGGGTTTTACAGTACTCAGTTGGTTTGAGTTCTCTTCATTTATTGGCTTTTACTGTGCTCAAATTGCTTCTTTTACTCAAATGGATTAAGTTTTGAAATGGATTAGTTTTTGAAATTAAATGGTTTGTTGCAATTGATTTCCTCAAATGGTTTGAGTTACCTTAACGTTTTGGATTTCACAGTGTGGAAACTTGTAACCATTGACTTCCATATTATTTGTTTTTCCTACTCTCTGAGTCGATGGTTATATGTTTTTTATAAGTTTATAGTAAATTCAGAGTAAGTAAATAGTGAGTAAATTTTCCTTTAAAATGAAACTACCCATTTAAGTGTCAGGTCCAAGCCTCTCCATATTTGAATTGAGAATTTAATGAAAGTGAATCTTTTATAACATCACGGTATTCACTACATTCTCTTTAGTGTAGCTTTCTGCATCTCAGACACCAATATCTTAATAAATTATAATCGATGAATCACTGTCTGATCATCTGAGACAAGACCATAACGTTTGGTTGTAACGTATGTTGCCAGATTGAGGTATGAATGCTTTGAGATTTAAATACTTTGTCAATTCTGTAAGGTGACGAGCTTCATACCAGACCTGGCAACTTGACCAACATGCACAAAATGGGATTTTTCATAACTAGATAGGTCCATACAAATTACAAGAGAGTTTCAGAGGAAAACAAAACAAAACGGGAGGGTGGTGGGAAAAATGGAAGTGTTGGCAGGTATGGATCAGGGAGGAATATAAACATTACAATACTAATATAATAACTAAGTAATATAATAATAGTTATATAATACTATAACTAATATAATACTAATAATACTAATACAAAACATTACAAACATTCAGTACTGCTGTATTACAGCATGTATATTAGTATCATTTGATTTTCATTATATTTTTCATTTACTTTTGGCATCTGATAGAATGTTTAGACCAAGAAACTGCAATGTGTGATGTCAAACTTAACAAGTCGATAATAACTACAGTAGCCAACAAACACAGTGCACATAAAAACACTGCAGCAAACAAATCAAACATAATTAGCGATGACTAAAAGATTGTTTTGACAGAATCATTCTTTAAATGTAACCGGTATTTGTGGTGAGAGTAATGATTTATTGGTGTTGTCCTGTTATTATGAATTCACACTCGGCTAGCGAATCTCTCATACATGCGACAGCAAGCCAGCTGGAAGACCCTCATCTGTTTAATGCTCCAACAAGCTGCCTCTTAATAACATGCAAATGGTATGCATGTGTAATCAGCTGTCATAGGCTGAATCGGACTGGGCTTTTCTTCACCTGAGATGAGCTCATTCGGCTTGTAGGCGAAAGCATTTGCATAGAGATTCTCTGACCATCTGCCTGTATTGCCCTGCTGCTGAGGTCAGCAATTCTCAACCCACATTGAATGGTAAAGATAGAGAGAAAGATATATAGATAAACCTAGTCAGCTAATAAATTGAGTTTTTATTTTATTTTATTTTATTTTATAATATTTTTTAATTAATTAATTAATTAAATTAATTTAAATAATTAATTACTTTATTTATTTATTTATTTAATTAATTTTACTTATTAATTTTATTTTATTTTATTTATTTATTTATTTATTTATTTATTAAATTTATTAATTTAGGATACATATATATTTCTGTTTGTATGCTAATGCCAAATTACACTTGCTAAATTTATTATATAATAACACAAATTGTATGACTACACTGCTAGTAGTGTATATACAACAACAACAACAACAACAACAATAGCACTGTTCTTAATTATTAAATATAATTAAATTAGTTATCAAATTACAAAACTATTTTTACATATTTATTATTATTGTGCTTATTACATTTACAAATATAGACTTACAAACACATACATTAATTGATAATAATAATAATAATAATTATAATAATAATATAGACGTATATAATAATTGATATAATAATATAAATGTAAATATGCTCCATTATATTTAAGAATATAAAAACTAACTCAATAAAATATAATAGTAATTGATAGTAATTAATAATAATACTAATACTACTACTACTACTAATACTACTACTACTACTACTACTACTAATACTACTACTACTACTACTACTACTAATAATAATAATAATAATAATAATAATAATAATAGCGCTGTAACTGAACTGTCAGACAATTTAGTTTTTTTAAAATATATATGTGTCAATATTTTTGTATTATTATCTTTTCTATTACATTAAAATATTAACAACAACAACAACAACAACAACAACAACAACAACAACAACAACAACAACAACAACAACAACAACAACAACAACAACAACAACAACAATTACTATCATTCTTCTTATTTTATATTTATTATTATAAGGGTTTATAAAAGGATTGCATCTTAAACATCCATTTATTAATTCATTGACAAAAAACACCATCTGTGTACTTATCCTTCGCATCAGCTTGGCTGTATTTTTCAGCCCAGTGTTTGTTGGTTGTTTGTTTACAGGAAAAGGAAAGGTCAGGTCACATCTGAATGACTACAGTAGGCAGTGTGTGCTAATGCATGCGTATGTGCTTGCATGTAAATGGAAATGACTGTTAGAGTGATAATTTGGTGCCATCACATGTGGACTGCCCTCTTGACACTCACTTAATTTATACCACTTGTCACCACAAAACATTCCCCTGAAACAAGCTGAATAATCTCACATCAGAGACCAATGTCAATTTAACCTCATTCACTAAGAGAATAATGCAAAGGTTGACAACAAGCCCTTGTTCTAAAAAACACTAATGTGTGGGTGTAAGGAAGGCAATGCATGTTTTTATAATAATAATAATTTTTATATATATATATATATATATATATATATATATATATATATATATATATATATATATATATATATATATATTTATACATACAGTGGGTGTCACTTCAAAAGCACTATTACCGCCAGTACCGCCATTAGCCCTTTTCCGTTATTCCGTTACGAACATTTATTATTATATTATATTACAAAATTATATTTTAATTGAACACTTTTGACGATCCCCCTCCTCAACCGCCCTTCTCCCCCTCTGCTGTTCACTTTCGCTTTCTTCCGCAACTCCCCAACCCTCTTCACTCGCATCTGCGACACCCCCACCCCGCTTACTTTCGTCCGCAACACCCCTCCGCCATCCACCGCACTAACAACCCCCACCCCCCTCCCCACTTTCGTGCGCAACACCTCTCCATCCTCGGGTAACATGCCGGACCCGTTACCCCGATCTGTTCTGGGACCTCGCAATTCACAAGTTACGCACTGTATATATATATTTTTGAATTTTATATTTTTTATTATTTATGAGTTAAAAATAATCTAAACACTTGCTACGTCCCAATTCGCATACTATCCATGCTAAATAGTATTCGACAATAGAATTAGTATGTCCCAAACCATAATATGTTGAAAAGAGTATGCCAAAGGTTCCCGGATGGTTCACTATTTCCAGTAAAAATTTGAAGTGTAGAAGCGTCCATACTCTAACCGCTAATATTGTCCACAATACACTACCTGACACAACTTTTGTCACCTATTTAAGTCGTAGGAACAACAAATAATAACTTGACTTCTAGTTGTTCATTTGGTATCAAAAGTGGCCTATTTGAAAGGCAAAGGCCTCTAGATTACGCTTATTTTACAAAAAATAAAATATGATCATGCCTTGATTTTTAATTATTTAATTATATATATATATATATATATATATATATATATATATATATATATATATATATATATATATATATATATATATATATATTTATTTATACATACAGTGGGTGTCACTTCAAAAGCACTATTACCGCAAGTACCGCCATTAGCCCTTTTCCGTTATTCCGTTACGAACATTTATTCGTTCAGAATGGGAGACATTTGATTAGCTTTTATTGAACATGTATTGTCCTGTGTTCTTTTAACAAATGCCATTACAATTTTCATTTCATTCATTAATTTGTTTGCATATTTTGAGATTTTTTCATATTCTAAATAAAACTAAAGGATTTAAAAATCAAACATTCTTTTTACCCCAACACAATTTAATAGGGCAATATAAAGGCTGAAGAACTTAATTCTTATATTTGCTTAATTTTTGCAGTTTTGGGCTATGCTTCTTACCATTTAGTGTATCTTTTCTAAAACATACAATATAGTGTAAAAGCATGTTTATTACTAAGAAAACCAAAACAACCAAACAAAATTATATTTTAATTGAACACTTCACATCACATCACATAAGGTACACATACAGTACCCTTCTATCTAGTATTGTGAAAAGGCAAAGCTGAAAATCTATGGTTAAACCGCCACCCAGCGGTCAAAAGAACAGAATGAACATATTGAAGTGTTAACATCTATATATGTATGTACATGTATATATAAGTAACTTTCCTACTATTTTGATTCATTTCTATCGACAAAACAAGTTCTTTATTTGTATTAACTTTTTAAACTACTTTTATTGTTCATCTACACAGCCAGACTGGCTCTACTTCTGCTTGCTAGATTATCACCTATATAGCCGTGTATATCCTACGCTTGTAGCTATGAGATGCAGTATTAAGGGAATATTTATCTGCTTCACTGTTTGCACCATTATGCTTAACCCATCTGAGCTGCTCATCTCTTTGTCTACATGTGATATAAAGTCCCTTCTGGTCAGTACAGCTAATATAAGACTGTAGATCTGACAGTAAACAACATTTAAAAAAATGTAATGCACAGAAAGCAGCACATGCCTTATCTTTGTTTTACACACAGAGGATTCACAAAGGACTACTGAACAAAACAGAAGATAACAGTTCCAAGTCAGCATTTTATACCTGCATGAAAGTCCACGCCAACTGCAAACAAGGTGCCGCTGATGGGCATCAGGGTCTCGGTGTGGTCATTGGGGTCCAAAGCGATGCCACGAATCCCCTCATGAAAAGAGTACATCAGGAAAGAGTTCAGGCCTGGCATAGCGAAACAGAGATGTTAGACGGAGGTCAATTTAACATGACACTGGATCATTTGACATAACAGAACTAGTAGTTACATAGAAAAACAAGATGACAAATACACATTGACACAGAGAGGACAGTCTACCTTCACAGGAGAGCCGGTCATTGCGCAAGTTGTATCCGATGGTGCAGGCGCAGGTTCGAGTGTTTTCTGATGTGGGCAGACAGAGCTGAGAGCAGCCGCCGTTGTTTAACTGACAGGCATTTCTACCTGAGAAAGACAATGATGTTCAAACAAAAATACATTGACTACTTGTGGTAATAATAATAATAATAATAATAATAATAATAATATATATAATAATATAATAATTATATATATATATATATATATATATATATATATATATATATATATATATATATATATATATATATATATATATATATATATATATATATATATATATGAGCAATTCCATCATTATGGATGTGACATTTGCAGTAAAAACTCAACATAAATGCACACAGAAAGTATATGTTTACATTATATTGAAACATCTGTTTATATTTTCCCGAACAACTGGACACAGAGTTAAGGGACCAGGAAAATATTAATCTGTAAACATGTTTTGTACTTGGAAAATAAAGATGTGTTATGGATGTGACCAAAAACGTATGCGAGTTTGCAGTGTACAATATACTTTGAAGAAATTTTGTAATATAAACTGCACAACCCAAAAGAAATAATGATAGTCAAAAGGATAAAAGATGGATCTCTATATAACAAAAATATATTGTGTTTATTTTATCTAATATTTTTGCATTTTTGAGGAAAAAGTGTTGCTATGGATGTGACAGCTCTCCATTATGGATGTGACCGATGTGAAATTGCCTTTGACTTTGGTAAATCAAATATAATTGTTTGAAAACATTGACAGACATTTTGGAGTATTTCTAAAGTACTTTAAAATACTTGCTTACACAAAAATCTTCGAAGCAGTTTCTGTATTTTGGTGAAAACGAAATTTTTTTCATGGCAAGGTTGACATTTGCATGGAATTGCTCATATATACAGGGCTTAATTTGTGCCATAATACGCCGGATCCAGAACCTTTGAAATCTGATCCGGCACCTCATTTTGACGATCCCCCTCCTCAACCGCCCTTCTCCCCCGTCTGCTGTTCACTTTCGCTTTCTTCCGCAACTCCCCAACCCTCTTCACTCGCATCTGCGACACCCCCGCCCCGCTCACTTTCGTCCGCAACACCCCTCCGCCATCCACCGCACCAACAACCCCCACCCCCCTCCCCACTTTTGTGCGCAACACCTCTCCATCCTCGGGTAACATGCCGGACCCGTTACCCCGATCTGTTTTGGGACCTCGCAATTCACAAGTTACGCACTGTATATATATTTTTTTGAATTTTATATTTTTTATTATTTATGAGTTAAAAATAATCTAAACACTTGCTACGTCCCAATTCGCATACTATCCATGCTAAATAGTATTCGACAATAGAATTAGTATGTCCCAAACCATAATATGTTGAAAAGAGTATGTCAAAGGTTCCCGGATGGTTCACTATTTCCGGTAAAAATTTGAAGTGTAGAAGTGTCCCTACTCTAACAGCTAATATTGTCCACATTACACTACCTGACACAAGTTTTGTCACCTATTTAAGTCGTAGGAACAACAAATAATAACTTGATTTCTAGTTGTTCATTTGGTATCAAAAGTGGCTTATTTGAAAGGCAAAGGCCTCTAGATTATGCTTATTTTACAAAAATAAAATATCATCATGCCTTGATTTTTAATTATTTAATTAGGACAGTAAGGTCTGACCTTGCTTAGACAAAAGTCTTGTCACTTAACAGAAAAGATGTACAGTATAGAATATAAAGTCATGGTCCAGTGGAAAAATAATGAATATTGTGTATGACTCCCATGAGCTTGGACGACTGCATCCATACATCTTTGCAATGACTCAAATAACTTATTAAAAAAGTCATCTGGAATAACAAAGAAAGTGTTCCTGCAGGACTCTCAGAGTTTATCAAGATTATTTGGATTCACCTTTAATGCCTCCTCCATCTTACCCAAGTCATGCTCAATAATGTTAATTCTGGTGACTGGTCTGGCCAATCCTGGAGCACCTTGACCTGCTTTGCTTTCAGGAACCTTAATGTGGAATTTGCCTTCTCCTGTGGTTTGTAATGTAATGGGCAGCACAAATGTCTTGATACCTCAGGCTGTTGATTTTGCCATCTCTCACACACCCCCATACTGAATGTAACCCCAAACCATGATTTTTCCTTCACCAAACTTAACTGAATACTGTGAAAATCTTGGGTCCATGTGGGTTTCAATAGGTCTTCTGCAGTATTTGTGATGATTGGGATGCAGTTCAACAGATGATTCATCTAAAAAAATCTACCTTCTGCCACTTTTACAAATGATCAACTAGAAGTCAAGTTATTATTTGTTGCTCTTACAACTGGAATTAATGACAAGACTTTTGCCAGGTAGTGTACACTGCACGCTGAACGTGAATTTGATTAGAACTACAAACTCAAGTAAAACGTGTACACAAACTACAAACATGGCGGATACGCAAGACCAACCATCAAGTAGAGCGGCCTGGGTAAAATGCTGTTTGAATGACTGTTAATCAATATCTACCCAACTGGAACATATTTAAACTTCATTTTCCATGTTATATTTAATCTGCAACAACAATGCAAACTTATATCAAGATATGTTTAGACATTAACTTCTGAATGCATAATTACCCGAAGACCTGGGAAGATTTCTCTGCATGAAAGACTCGCAAATGGCAGATTATCCTGCTGCTGCTTCTCCAATAAGATAAGGTATTTAAATTTGAAAGAAACGTGGATGATGTGTCAAGATAATTGACAGGGGACATAACTAAGCAACATATCGATCTGTTAACGAGGAAGTAGTATGCCTCACAGCTTGAAAAGTCCTATGTTACACACTCAAAAGTATATACTTTTCATTCATTCATTCACTCAATCATTTTCCTTCAGCTCAGTCCCTTTAATCATCAGGGGTCACCACAGCGGAATGAACCGCCAACTTATCCAGCATATGTTTTACTTATCCAGCATATGTTTTACTTATCCAGCATATGTTTTACACAGTGAATCCCCTTCCAGCTGCAACCCAGCACTGGGAAACCTCCATACACCCTCATCCATCATCTATGGCCAATTCAGTTCATTCAATTCACCTATAGCGCATGTCTTTGGACTGTGGGGTATATACTTTTCTTTCACAAAAAAAGTACATACTTTTAAGGTGTAGTATAAGTACAGTATGTGAATTGAGATGCAGCAACTGAGAAAAGTTCTTAGCAATGCATGTTACTAATCAAATTTTTAGATACATTTACCGTAGGTATAAATTAACTAAATATGTTCATAGAACTTTACTTTTATTACTTTTATTTTTAGCTTTACTTTACACTTTGTTTTTTGTCATAAAAGTAAATTCAATAATTTTGATCCATACAATGCATTTTTAGCTATTGCCAAAAATATAATCATGCAACATAAGATGTGATCTACTACTCTATATCTAATTCAAATTTGTCTTATATTGATAAGTTATATATTAAAAACTATATTTTTAAAAATAATTTTAAACACATCTTAAAAATATATTTCTATACTAAATTCAAAGAAAACTATTAAAATATGAAAAATATTCTAATTATTTTGTTAGTGTATTTTGCTTATTAAGGCTTTAGTTCATCATATTACAGTAAAACAGTATTTTAAAAGAAATTATTACAATTGAAAGTTACAATCAAAAATATTTTACTGCTTGTTCAAACTACTTATATAAAATAAGCTGAAATAACACAATTATTAAGATTTTTGGGGGACAACTTAATTGTTTTATGTTCATTCCACTTACATTTTTTAGATAACTTAATCAACTTGTGTTGCAATTGGAACCCTGCAGTTTTTACAGTGTACCATTTCTTTTTGAATATACAGATTTTTAACACAGAAATTAAATTACTTAAAATCAAATGTCTAATATATATATATATATATATATATATATATATATATATATATATATATATATATATATATATATATATATATATATATATACATACATACATACATACATACATACATATATATATATATATATATATATATATATATATATATATATATATATATATATATATATATATATATATATATATATATATTGAAGTCAATTGGTGCCAGCAACCAGCATATTTTTTTAAAAAAAATCTGTGTTCAACAGAATAAAGAAACTCAGATAGATAAGTGAAGAGTGAGTAAATTGTGGCATAATTTTCATTTTTAGGTGAACTATCCCTTTAAGTAAGAAAAAAAGCCAGTAAAAGCCTTCTGAATTGTGTATAGCTTAACTATATTTAAATTCATCCCACTTAATTCTGCACATTTATTCCGAAATACCCGGAAAAACATCTACAAAGGTGTAGATATTCTATAGCAGCCTGACATGAGCCATATAACCAAAGCTAAAGCTGTTTTAATAATTTAAAACAGCTTTGAGGCGTGTCATGTAGACTTTTACATGAAAGCAAATCATTAACAGGTTCAAGCCACAATGGTGTGGTCATAATTTGAGATCTTCTGATTTGATGAAAGGTTTTAGTGTTGCTGTCAAGTTAAGATGACTTGACATTCCTCCTGGAAGTCGTACACTCATCTTAATTGTATAACTGAAGTGAAGGGGAGGGAAACTGCGCTGCTGTGTATTAGCACGAGCTCTCAGAGAAAGCTCAGCTTGCACATCTACGACAGTAATAAGACAGCTCGGCATTATGAATAGAGAGGCTAATTGCTGCCGGAGAAATTTGGTGGCTGGATAGATTTACATTTGAGCCCGTTTAATGGTCATTCCTTTTTCAAGTCGACAGTTTAGTGGGATTCACAGCAATGCCGTTAATGGATCTGCCATTAGTGTGAATTATATGCAGAATAACTCACAAAATGGAAAACCAATATCTGAATATATCTCTGCTTGGGCACAGGGAAGATAAGCTGGCGATATTATGTTAAAAAAGGTAAAAACAGTTGAGTTGTTTAAAGCTAGCAGCTTACAAGTAAATTAAACAACATGGTATAATGCTCAAAATGAATGGCCTTGTTTATTTCAGCACATTTCTTTTTATAAGCTACTTAAAGACTTAAAATTAGATTTTTGTGCCATGTAGTCCATGTCTATTAATCTACTGTAGAAGCTAATCTACGCTTGCGGAATCATAAATGTTGACTTTTATTAATATATATGTGCACTGATAGCCGTATAATTTTCATTTTAACAGAACTTGTTCAGCCTCTTAACCCTTCACCCTTGTGTATTACTCCACCCACATACAGCAACAAGCAGAGGACACTCTACAGTTTGACAAATATTGCTACGGATGGACAACATAATGTACTTTTGAGGCTTTTTTAGTCGAGAATGTAGTTGTTTAGATTGCAACTATGCAGTTACTGAGTTACTTCTTGGTTGGCCATCGGATTGTTTCTAATGTGTTTCTTGTTTTTGTTACTGCAGACTAGTTCAGTAAAAAGAAAGAAGAAATGCCTGCATGTGTTTAGCGCTTTTCTTTATCGCAAACACAACAGTAATCTGGTAGTGTTGGATCTGCTTTGACTTTTTTGGGGATAATTATTGTGATCTCCTGATTGCAAATATTAAAAAATCTCTGTAGACTGATGCTATTTCATGTCGTTCAGTCAATCTTAAAATGTCAGCAAAATCACCTGTTTTTTAACCAATTTAGACATTACGCTAGAAAATCATTCAAACATTAGCTCTGATGTGACGTTGGTGAAGTTCTGCTGTTCTGACGTCAGCTGCAGATGTGAATGAATGTTGGAAGAAAGTAGTTCCTCACACAAAAGGGTTTTCATACTCCTGTGTTTGATTTTCTTTTTTATATACACAATTATGCCAACAAACTGTTGTATAAACGCAATATTACAGTCGTAGCAGTTCGATATGGCTGTATATCATCCCTTGTGGGGGGCACTAAGGCAACCCATGCCTCCCATCTAGTGCCAATATACAGCCATATCGCACTGCTACTCATGTGATTCTGCTCATTTACAATACACATATTTTTCTTTCTCAGAAAAATTGGAAAAACATATTAGCATAACATATTAACTAATCAATGAATCAACATATTAACTAATCAATTAACTATCAAACTAATTTTATTAAACCTAGTTCATGGTTATGATTTAAAGGGGTTAATAAAGGTTTAATTAAATTCTGTTTACTTGCTGTAGAAAGTTTATAACAAGATCAAAAAATACATATAAATTAAGTGGTTTAATTTAAGTTTTACGAAGGAACATAATTGCTTTACATGCTAAACAGATTTAATTTACTTTATTGTTGTTTTGGGTAAACAGGCTTTCAAATGAAGGACAGAAATATGTTATATTTTAATCTTAAAATATCTTCATAAGTGTTATGAAAATGAATGAAAATCCTAGCACAGAGGTGTCCAAACTCGGTCCTGGAAGGTTGTTGTCCTGCATAGTTTAGCTTCAACTTCCTTCAACATATTTCTAGTATAACTAGAAAGAGCTTGATTAGCTGGTTCAGATGTGTTTAATTGGGGTTGGGGCTAAGATATGAAGGACACCAGCCCTCCAGGACCGAGTTTGGACAGCCCTGTCCTAGCAGTTTGACATGATGGTTATTGATGACTTGAATTACGGGGTGTACTAAAAACCTACTGGACCATTTCAAAGCAACATGTTCTTCAATATGTTTACATTGAAAAACTTTGTACATTACATCTACATTACATTGTCTACATCAGGGTTGCCCAAACTTTTTCGTATGAAGAGCCAAAAACCAAATATCACTGATATCTGTGGGCCAAAGATAAATATACTAAACTATTTTTCATTAAAATGGCCATGGGTAATTTCCTAATTCATTAGAAATAGAAAACATTACTTTGAATAGTATTAAAGTCAAGTGTTATTTTGGGGTTTCCGCCTAGCTTTTGCCTACCCAAACTCAAAAGCTTCCCAAATCCACATGCAGAGGTGTAAATGCAAAAGTTTGGTATCATTAAAAAAAAAAAAAAACCTTTGAATATTCATAAAACACTGTTAAAAGTGATTGAAGTGATTGAAATAATTGTTGTGTGTGTTATAATAAACCCCTCCAAAAGTTCTTTGTGGTCTAGGTTGCTGTATTTAATTTTAGTGGTTCCTGCACATATCAGTAATCAGAAAAAAGAAAAATGTCTCCATCATAATCTATGCAAAAGTTATTCTATTCCAACTGATGAGAGAACAGAAACCACTTATGGGGGTATTGGGCCATTACGAACCTTTAAAATTTAAAGAACGTGGAAGTAAATGACGTCACGGACCCGGTACGTGGTATGCAGAGCTTAATGCAGTATAACGTTTTTCACTAGAACTTATTGCAATAAAAACATAATCACATTTATAACACAGTGGAGTTCAATGCTGAATACACCAGTCAAGCAGATTCTGCCTTTGCCTTGATTTGCTCACCAAAGTCTCTGCATTGTCCTTTATTCGTCGTATGTACATGGTAAACTAAATCTGATTAATATACATTATTTACATTGACACATTTAATTTCAGGTAGCTGTTTTGTTGCTTAACAATAAAACAAATAAATATTAGGCTACATTAAATTTGAAATGAAAATCTCAAATTCGTTTATATTCTCAGTGGCGCAGTTGGTAGTGCTGTCACCTTACAGCAAGAAGGTCACTGGTTCGAGCCTCGACTGGGTCAGTTGGCGTTTCTGTGTGGAGTTTGCATGTTCTCCCTGCGTTCGCGTGGGTTTCCTCCAGGTGCTCCGGTTTCCCCCACAGTCCAAAGACATGCGGTACAGGTGAATTTGGTATGCTAAATTGTCCGTAGTGTATGAGTGTGAATGAGTGTGTACTGTATGAATGTTTCCCAGAGATGGGTTGCAGCTGGAAGGGCATCCGCTGCGTAAAACATGTGCTGGATAAGTTGGCGGTTCATTCCGCTGTGGCGACCCCAGATTAAAAAAGGGACTAAGTCGAAACGAAAATGAATGAATGAATGAATGAATGAATGTCATTCTCAGATGGCATGGTGGGCCAAATCAAAGGTTACCATGGGCCAACTTTGACATGCGGGCCCTAGTTTGGGCATCTCTGGTCTACATCAATACAGAAAACCAATCCAACAGCTCTTAAAGAACATCAAGCATTTTGCGTAACACACCTTTCTGACCATCTCGGTCATAAACCTTCATGTGCACCAATCCACTGGTCTTATTGCGCAGCACCACCGGGTTTCGTCCATCCCGTTTGGCAACCGTCCCCAACTGAGCCAGATCATCATCGGCCCACCACAGCTTACCACCTGGAAAAAAAAATACAAATAAAAAATGATGAATTATTCATTTCCCAAAGTCACACAACCAGCAGGTCTGACTGCCAATGGAGGCACATGCCATTATCATTTGTTTGTCCCTTTTATACCGCATTCATAAAATGGGATGGTGTGCTGTGCTTGCCAAAACTATTCTACTCCAAAGTGTACGGGTGGGCAAGGGAGGTGGTAGGATAAAGTAAGCGAGCGAGCGAGAGAGAGAGAAAAGTAAAGAGATAGGACTTGAGCATTATGCATGTTCCCTTCCCAGTGTGAGTCAATGAGGCAGAGCTCAGGGCGGCCTGGCTACGTGCCCTGGCTGAAGACAAGGGCTCTTCATTCACAAAGCCATCAGAGTGCATCTATTCTCACTGCGCTGCTGCAGCTAGCAAGCCCCTCGTGTTGTTTCCGCTCTGTAAGGCTGAGTGTGCCACAAAGGGCCGCAGAGATTGTCCTTGGCTCCAAGCCTAGACCATATCTGTCTGCTGCAGGAATACAGGAGAGCCGGAGACAGTCATAGCTGTGCAACCGTAAAATGAAACACATATTTGTATTTGTTCAAGTAAAGAGGGATTGAATGAAGTGAAAGGCATTGAATGAAGAAAAAATATAAATCTACAAAATCATGTTATTCACAGCTCTCTGTAAAAGACCACATACCACGTTGCTTTGTGATTGGTTTATCAAAACTGTAGTAGCTTAGCAACCAAGAATCAGGAGGGGGAAGAAAGGTGACTAATGGGACTTTGAACGTGACATGGTTTGTTTGTGCCAGACTGGCTGGCCATGAGTACATTCTAGACATTCAGAGATTAGTCTGAAAATAAAGAAAATGGAGTATAACTTTAAAGTAACTTCAATAGCAACTTTTTTTAAACTGAGGTCATCTGTGAATTAAAACACATCCAACCATGAAGCAGATGAGCTACAGCAGCAGAAAACCACACTAAACAACAAAACAAACAAACAAAAAAGAATTTCTAAACAAAGATTTCTTGTTAGTGTAAAAACAAATTTGTATCAAAGTCAAACTGGACACCACAGTAGATGGTCAATGCCTGCTATTTACAATAGCTTCGCCCATTGATTCACACATGTAGAAGCTTAATAACATGACAAGGAAACTATAATAATGTTACCCAAGTGACACAAAACACTTTTTTTTTATCACGTTCATCATCGTTGATATGTACTGAGTGCCCTGCTGAAAAATCCAGCTTAAACCAGCCTAAGCTGGTTGGCTGGTTTTAGCTGGTTGACCAGCCTGGTTTTAGAGGGGTTTTGGCCATTTCCAGGCAGGTTTCCAGCCATTTCCAGCCTGGTCTTAGCTGGTCAGGCTGGAAAATGACCAGCTTAAACCAGCTAAAACCAGCTTGACCAGCCTGGTTTACGCTGGACATAGCTGGTTTTGGCTGGTCAAGCTGGTCAACTTCCAGCCTGACCAGCTAAGACCAGGCTGGAAATGGCTGAAAACCAGCCTGGAAATGGCCAAAACCCCTCTAAAACCAGGCTGGTCGACTAGCTAAAACCAGCCAACCCGCTTAGGTTGATTTATATAGAGTTATGATTATGGATTATAGATCACAAAATTTAGCGTTTTTTTATTTTAGTGTTTTTTGTTAAAGCATGATGGTAAAACACGTACGCGGTTATGGATATATTAAAACATGTGCTTGTTTGTAGTAAAAATTCGTAATAATGACAAAAAAATGCTAATTTGTGGATCTCCTTACTTCCGGGTGCAGCTGTGGCTGGTGTGTTCTGGGCAATTTTCTTACCCCTTGGTTTCGAGTGTGGTCCTGAAAAATTTTAGTTCGAAGGACTATTCACCCCTTCCCCTTAGCCCTACACCTTCAAGCTAAAGAGATTTGGCATACCCCTACCCCTTCACTGGAACACGCAAAACGAGGGGTAGAGGTAAGGGGAAGGGCTAAGTGGTAGAATTGGGCGGCAAGAGAGACCAGGTGCGAACGAGAGAGGCCGACACTACTGTATTAACGTTACTATTATTAATTACTATTACTAACACTACCACGTTTGTTGTTTGAAATAAATAAACACACATTTGATATCTGTATAACAAAATTGATTAGCTTAGTAGACGCACTGACACATTTCTGTAATATTTCAGAACACATTATTTAAAATGTATAGTGCTGTATTGTTCAGAAAAATGACATGTTTAAGGGTTAAATACAACAACCTTTATAATGCTGAAGCAACTTTAGTTTTGGCTTTTTTGTTTCTGAATATATTATTCAGCTGGTTTATAACCTTGGGATATTTTTATTTCTGTGCTGCTGGTCTGTATTAAATAAATGAGCATTTAAAAATGACTTTTTAAGTCTGTCTAGTGTTTTAGTTGTGAGAATGCAAATTATTTAAAACTGTGAAGGGAATTATAGGGAGCATTAACAATGTTCTTTGGAAAAGTAACTCAAAGATTACTTTTAACAGTAAAAATGCATTACTTTTTGGTGTAAGTAATTACATTTTCATTTGGATTCAGGGTCACACTTTATTTTGATGGTCTGTTTGTTGAATTTAAGTATACATTGCATTTACAGGCGACATGGTGGCACAGTAGGTAGTGCTGGTACTTCACAGCAAGAAGGCTGCTGGTTCGAACCTCGGCTGGGTCATTTGGCATTTCTGTGTGGAGTTTGCATGTTCTCTCCGCGTTTGCGTGGGTTTCCTCCAGGTGCTCCGGTTTCCCCCACAAGTCCAAAGACATGTGGTACAGGTGAATTGGGTAAGCTAAATTGTCCATAGTGTATGTGTGTGAATGAGTGTGTTGGTTGTTTCCCAGTGATGGGTTGCAGCTGGAAGGGCATCCGCTGCGTAAAACATGTGCTGGATAAGTTTGCGGTTCATTCCGCTGTGGCGACCCCTGAGTAATAAAGGGACTAAGCCGAAAAGAAAATGAATGAATGAATGAATTGCATCTACAAGCCAACTAATTATCATTAGATTATAAATATACTGTTAGGTTGGGGTTAAGGTTAGTGTAAGTTGACATGTATTTGCAAAGTTTCTTATAGTCAGTTAAATGTCTGTTGAAGGAGCAGTATCAACAGATATTATGCAGACAGTTTATTAATACTCAAATGGACCATCAAAATAAAGTTTTACCGCATTCAGCAACTACTCACAATAAACGACAGACTGTCAGAAATCACACCACAGAAAAACACTGCACGTCATGTGACTTAACCAAAGCACATCATTGGTTAAACTAAGGTCTTCTCTTTCCAACAAAAAAATTGGAAAGTTGGTCTTGAAGAAACAGTGGCAGAGAAACGAACATACATATCATGTTGCCATATGGCAGCACAGTGCGGTAGAGGGTTACATATCCAAAATGTTAGCCAATCATAGCGAGTGGGCAATTACTTCTGAGTGTATATTTCACCACATCTATTCACACACTGTGTTCTCATAACAGGTTGTTTCTAAAAGCTGATGTTTCTCAATGCAAAAATCTTTAAACACATTATAAGTGGACCTCAGAGAAAAGTGCAAAATATACAAAAAAAAAGGCAGTTCATGATCCATTTAAACTCTTCCATTTGTCAGCTTGTAGTACAACCACAAACATTATTCAACAAGACATTCAATCTGCCACTATAAACCAGAAACAAATAGTAGTGTCATTTAGGCCACAGTGACTCCCCGAGTCGATATTTGCTTTTTGTAGTATAAGGCCAGCTGTGTATAAACGCCATCTTACCCCGAGCAGCCAGAAGACTATTTGACATTCAAGATTGCTTGCATAGGTCATCACTGCAGTCAATATTAATCTTTACCTGTCCAGGGTGAGAGACATCTGTGATTGCCTCTAGATGTAATGTCCACTTAAACTGTTTGATCACAGAGCAGCACGGGTCTCGAGGTGACACACAACCCGGCTAAACAGCAGCTTGCCACTTCCCTGAGTGGTCACATCCCATTAAAGATTCTTCCAGGAGAAGGTGGCGAGACTGGATCCTGTCAGTAAAATTGCTTTCATTTCTTCGGTCATCATGCTCTTCAATTACGGTTTCACGGTCTAATAACGGATGTGACTTTGATGCGGGGCGGGCATTGGATTTTTTTTTCTTAATAACGATGCTGCATCTTTCAAACCGTCGCCGCTCATATCGATCTTCTGATCATCTGTCTCTGCAGAGTGTATTTTTGTACACACCCCACTCTAATGATAAGGCCTGTCCCTCAACACAAGCTACAGCGTGGCTGATTTTACCCTGCCAGGTGGCTGAAATAGTAAACCATTTCCCTTAAGGCAGGATCAAAGTAAATTTACGGGGACATCAACTGATAGCATGTTACACTGGTTAACCTTGGCAAATCTCCTAATTTATGTTGCATTTGCTGGGAGGGAGATAGAGACTGAAGATTTTATGCTGGCTGTATCAAAAATCGACCAGTTATCAAACTAGATTCATCACACGGAAGTCACAGCTTAATGGAATTGCTGGTTTCTCTCATAGAGAACCTCAACCTGAATCATTTTAGTCATTTTGAAGTATTTAAGTACATTTTTGAGGAAGATGAGTACAGTAAGTTATTAAACCGAAAAATGTAGGGAAAAAAGACCATATTTATACTAAAATTGTCTATACTCATTTGAAAATACATTAATAAAGTAAATACATTCAATATTTATTATCAACAACACAAACTCTATTAAATATTATATTGCATGTGCAGTATGCTTTACAAAGTACTGTTGACAATTATTCAATTATTCAAATTATAACAATATACGATTAAAATTGGGCAGCACGGTGGCGCAGTGGGTAGCACAATCGCCTCACAGCAAGAAGATCGCTGGTTCGATCCCTGGCTGGGTCAGATGGCATTTCTGTGTTTGCGTGGGTTTTCTCTGGGTGCTCCGGTTTCCCCCACAAGTCCAAAAACATGTGGTATAGGTGAATTGGGAAGGCTAAATTGGCCGTAGTGTATGTGTGTGAATGAGAGTGTATGGATGTTTCCCAGTGATGGGTTGCAGCTGGAAGGACATCCGCTGCGTAAAAACATATGCTGGATAAGTTGGTGGTTCATTCCAGATTAATAAAGGGACTAAGCCGAAAAGAAAATGAATGAATGAATGAAAATTAAAATATATAAGTGTACAGTCAAAATAACATATCAATCACTTTAAAAAAAGAAAAATGCTATTTATATACATCAAATGTCATGTTATTATCAGCGAAATTAAACATTTAAAAAATGTTTAAAGGGGTGGTTCACTACGATATTATATTTTAAACTTTAGTTGATGTGTAATGTAGCTGTGTGAACATAAACAACATGAATGTAAGACGCTCAAAGTTCAATGCAAAGGGAGACATTGGCTTTTACAGAGTTAGCTTAGCAAAGCCTACAGCGAACAAACTTTGGGGACTACAAAGAAATACATCCGGGTTCTTGAGATCACAAGGGTTTCCGGTTACACGCATTTACCAAGCACACACACCCTGCACAGCGAAGGGACATGGCCAGAGGCACTGTAATGTTACAGCAGAGAAAGCTAAAATGCCGTCCAAACGCTGCTATTTCTGTCCAAACGCTGCTTTTTCAGCTTCGTCTGTTTCTGTATTTGGGCTTCCAAAGGACTCGACATAAAGAGAGAAGTGCTTACAGGTTAATGTTAATTATGTTCCAGAGAATTATAAAAATATAAATAGCTAGCATTTGACAAAGGAGACCTTCCAGAATCTCTCCTAGTTCAGTGCGGGATTCGGCTAAAAGCTCCTCAAAGAAGCAGCTCCAACAAGCAGAAGCTGTGGATTGTGAACCACAACCTGTAAGTATTTTTAATTTGTTAAAATTGATCTATGACATGCACAGTGTCTAGCGTTAACGCTATGTTGTATCAAGGATGTAAACAATGGGAAATGCTTTTTGGCACTGCTAACAATTTAGCTGCAAATTCATATTTATCCATCAAACCGTTGGAAACGCACACAATCTTCACCAGCGCTGCAGTGTCTCTCTATGCGGATTCTTTCCCTGCATTCTACATCTCAGGTAATGAACTCACAAAAGATTTGTGAACGTTTCATAATACTTACACATGCTTATTCTGAATATATGTAAGAAGATACGAGGAACCGTAAGTATTTTACGTTTTGTCAGTTTAGTGGCTAATTCATATGAGTTGAGTTGATTTTCAAAGGGAGGCATGGCACCTAACCCCAGCCGTCATTGGGAACGCTTACGAATAAGCCACTAAATCAAAAAGTAACGAATTGCCGCGAGATTGCGTTGGAAAGACACGTAACTCATTGAGTTAGGAAAAAAAATATATAGGATACCCCGCCAACTCGTGTTGCAGCAGAAAAATCAATCAAAACTCACTCAGGTCGCATTCCACATCCTGCGCTTTATTCTCCTGTCAACAGCGTCACTGTATATTACAGAAAAATAACATACTTCAAGCATCAAAGAAAAAGAAAAATAAACATTGCACACATGCGGTTCTCATGTTACATGCGTCTACAGACTGTTCACACACACACACATACACACATGTAAAATGGCGAGTCTCTTTTAAAGGAGCCGCACCCTATTTTCACTCGTTACAGACACTTATCAGATTTTATTTTGAGAGAGCAGGCATGAGGTTCATTCTTTTCATTTTCTGTCTGATTAAGGCTCAAACAGATACTGCTAACACCTACTGACACTATTTACACAGCAGAGTGCATGTGGAGGTGCGACGCTTTACTGATGACGTGGAGCCAATCCGCGAATCACAGCACATTATGTTAGCTGACCAATCAGAGCCTCTTGAGGGCAGGCCTTTCAGAGGAACTAGGAACTTTGACAGTCGTTTCCATTTTAGCTGAGTAGCTGTATATAATCAGTATGTAATATAAGTCAGATATATGAAACAATTACATGATTTTCTACAAATGAAGCATGATCACACATTGATTTGCATCTTATAAACACAACCAAGCCTTAAAAACAAAAGTGAATACCTGTATTAAATAAACAAAATGTTAATAAATGTGAAAAACAGGTTAGATTTTTTTTTTTGTCAAGAATTTTAGAATTTATAATTAGTAAATGCCTATTTACTATATAGTAAGGCATAGTGTTTCACAACTATAAATCATAATTAATATCATATTATCAATAAAAGAGTAATTGCAATACAATTTAGTTACTATAGTAAAATATAGTTACTTAAAAGTAATTTATTTACAGAGTCTGATTACATAATCAGTGTAGCATGGTGGCTTAGTGGTTAGCACTGTCATCTCACAGCAAGAAGGTTGCTGGTTCGAGTCCCGACTCGACCAGTTGGCATTTCTGTGTGGAGTTTGCATGTTCTCCCCGTGTTCGTGTGGGTTTCCTCCGGGTGCTCCGGTTTTCCCCACAACCCAAAGACATGTGGTATAGGTGAATTGGGTAAGCAAAATTGGCCGTAGAGTATGAGTGTGAGTAGCTCTTTTCACACAGTGTTACTGGTAAATATCCGAAAAATTTCCGAAACGACTTTCACGCTGTTCACACAGGCAAAGGCATTCCAGAATTTTTCCGGAAAAGACCATTCATAAATCCATTCTAAAATACAGATACATTTTGACATCATTAACCAGAAATGACCTCTACATGGCTGCTCTTGTATTTGTAAACATAGAAGGGGTTGAGCTTTTGTTGATGGTTTCACTTTTATTTAAAGCTTTAGCATTCATGCAGCTGCTTTTGTCCCAGAGACATCCAAAGGCAGAAGTGCAAACTGCAGCTAATGTTTACACATTTGACTACATTACAGATTCTGTGGATGGATAAGTATTGTGAACAACTTCGATGAAAGCATGTGGAGGAACACTTTCGCATGTCGAGATGAAGACAAAATGTGTATGTGTGTGTTGGCGCTCACCAGAGCACTTCTTCTTCACGTGCACACGCATCAAGCAACTGAAGCAGAGCTTGAAGGTAAACAAACAGCAGTTTATCATAAGCATTTTATCGATACTTTTTTTCCACAGTTGGCATTAAGGAACATAGAAACGTTATCTGACTAACATCTAGCAGCTAATTGTGTCTGGGAAATATTCAAAGGTTTTTTTTTTCATAAACAGCGCATATGTGAATGGGTCTGAATGTCCTGATTGACTGGAGTAGACGTCTTACGTCAGCACGTTCCAAAAGTGAACGCACTTTCCTGCAATTTTCCTTCTGTTTTCACACAGAGCAAAATTCCAGCAAATTCCAGGTCAAGCAAGTCAAGTGAAGTCAAGTCAGGTCAAATTTTATTATAGTGCACTTTACAAACACAGAAGTGAGCCGAAGTGCTGTACAGAAAATTTACAACAAAATAAGCATAATAGTCTATAAAATATAAGATAAAATATAGCTAAACTACCTAAAAACACACATAAATTAAAACAACCAGTTATTAAGATGGCGGTTCAATCCACTGTGGCAACCTTAGATTAATAAAGGGACTAAGCCGAAAACAAAATGTACGAATGAGTTATGAAGATCAGGTGTCAAATGCCAACGAAAACAAATGAGTTTTAATAGCTGATTTAAATGAGAACATGGAAGAGGCCTGTCTACTGGGCAACTCATTCCAAAGTCTAGTTATTAAAAAATTAATACGTGCACTTTAATGACCCGGATGATGCACTCATTCAGCCGGTAAAATGAAGTGTGGAATGATGGACACTTCTCGCACTCAATGACCACAACTTTGTTCACATAGTGGAAGGGGTGGAGCTATCGGGTGCACATGTTCATTCATTCATTCATTTTCTTTTCGGCTTAGTCCCTAACCCGGGGTCGCCACACCGGAATGAACCGCCAACTTATCCAGCACGTTTTTACGCAGCGGATGCCCTTCCAGCCGCAACCCATCCCTGGGAAACATCCGTACACACTCACTCACACTCATACACTACGGACAATTTAGCCTACCCAATTCACCTGTACCACATGTCTTTGGACTGTGGGGGAAACCGGAGGGTGCACATGTTGGATAACTTTATCTATTTTGGATTGTGAAAGCAAAATTCTCCTATGAGAGTGCCTCCCGATGGTGAATGCGGTTATACTCATGGCAGGCATTATTTGGTACTTTAGTCATTTATTTCACTAATTTGGCAACCGTCAAACGTCATTAGGAGAACGGTTTGAGTTTCCATTTAGTAAAAATCATTGGTGTTCAATTTGGGATGACACTACATACATATACTATGCTGTTGAGTGTGTAAGTGCATAAGTACATAGTGCATAAGTGCATAGTGTGCCATTTGGGGCTCAGCACAAGTCTTTCACAGTACAGGGTTGTGGCTGAAAGGGCACCTGCTGTGTAAAACATATGCTGGAATAGTTGGCGGTTCATTCTGCTATGGTGACCCCTGATAAATAAGGGACTAAGCTGAAGGAAAATGAATGAATGAATGATTACATAATCCAGATTTCATGTAATCATTTACTACATACTAGTCAACACATAATGTTTCATTCTTGTACTTGTACTGTACATTCCATAGATTCACAGCCTCATTATTGTAAATTGTGAACAATAAGCCAAGTTAGAATTATAAAGTGTACTTAAACTTTTGAGTTGAACTGCATATGGGCTGAAGGGACAGTAATATATTCCAAATTTCCCCCCTCTCTATGCTGAATCGGACTCTCTGTTCTCTGATGAGATCCTCATGCTGCATATTAATATATACCATTCTTTCAGATCTCAGTGGGTAACCTGCATGGCAATGTGGTGTATGTATTATAAAAACACAGCCTGCCAGTGTGTGAAAGGAAAGAAGCGTTTTGTGTGCTTGGAGGGGATGGGAGTCTTATCATAAGAAGTATACGCCAGAACCCAGTCTGCTTACTTACCACAAAGATAACATCAATCACACTGAGGCTCTTTCATCTCATCGCCTTGTTTCCTTTTGCATTCCCATTGAGGATGTGATTATATTTGATACTATCTAATCAGCTGCATATGCATGGTAAGGTATATATGCTGTACAACTGTAAGGCATTAAGAGAAGGAAACCGTTTTCGTGCAATCGTTTCACTGGTTTGTATTCAGCATAAAAGATGGAAACATGGAATTCTGAAGTTCCACTCACCACCCACTTACACACCAACTCAAGGGTCTACAAGATCATTCGCCCACCTGTGTGCATAACTAATCAGCCCCTGGCCCTTTAGGCTCTAAGATCCTCTTTCCTTTATAGATATGTGATACAGCATGAAAAATAGCAGAATTGATCCATGCTAGTTGTAACAGACCCCCTATATTTCCCTTCAGGACAGACTTTATTCTTCATGGTTAAATTCTTGGTTGTAAAAAGTGGATATTTGAGTTGCTGTTGCTCTTCTATTAGCTAAACTAGTCTAGTAATTTCCTACTGACCTCAACACAGCATTTATCATTGGATATTTTTTTTTTTTTCTGATCACTCACTGCCGGTAGATACACAGTTTCTGTCTGAAATGCTCCAACCAGTCTTTCTGAAACCAACAACAATGCCATGTTTATTTAAAACAGCAAACCATTTTCACCAACAAGTCTCCAAAATATTATACCTGTATTTATATTTATATTATATTACATTTTTGGACTTTGTTTTGGAGTGTGCAGTCTCAATCTCACCATCTCATTTTGTAGTAGTTTGTACTAATACGTTTAATAAAGTTAATAAGTTCAACAAATTTGGCTGTTGTCCGTTTTATATATATAAAGTGGAAAAAAGTGGGTCCTTGCTCTCTCTCTCTTTTGTTCGGTCTCTCGCTCACTCAATTTGACTAGCGGTCATGGCATTCGCCAACCATTTTCCACCAACAAGTCTCCAAAATATTTATGTTTATATTTCATTTTTAGGCTTTAGTTTGGAGTGTGGAGTCTCAATCTTCCCATCTCTATTTGTTTGGACTGTTTTTTGTGAGCAGTTTGTGTTAATAAATAAATAAGTTTAACAACTGTTGTTTGTTTACTATGTTTACATTTCCTTATATGTGCCTTATTTAAACTAGTGACTTTAACAATCAATAACAGTTGAATGTAAAATGAAATGATATATCTATTACAAACTTGCAATTACATATCCAACATTGTGGGCATAACATATGAAAATCATACAGGCACCACTACAGGTAGTGTATTTCCAGTGTTATCTTACTCCAATTCATAACCTTTTGATTTGGTGGCTAACTTGTATGATCTCATTAGTACAATTAGCTTATCCCTCAATGATGGTTGGGTTTAGGGCAGAGTTTGGTGCCATGCCACCTATTAAAAATCATACATTTTCATACGACTGAACTCACATACATTTGTAGAAATCAGCCAGTAAACTAACAAAATGTAAAATATTTACGTTTCCTGATGAGATCAGGATGGTATTTGCACTTATTGGTATGAGGATGCAGAGAAGCATAGTGCTCTCCTTTGATCTCATTTTTGTCGGATCTTGCTGACATGATGATTTGTTTTGTTTGATATTCATTTGAGATGAATTCACTTTGACCATTTTTTAAAACTCTGTTGCCTTTTTTGTTTATTAATTTCATTTGCTTTGTTGTTACTCTGTGAATTGATGGCTCATGCTCCTTGAATGTGATAGTCAGTGAAGTTTACTCTTTACTCAGAGGGGTAAGGTAGAAAGGAAAGACGTCGTACGGACTCCATCATTACAATACTCTATGTAACTTGATGTTTAGACACCTCTGGTAAAAGGTGAATGCCATCTTTCTTTTTATTTGTTTGTTAGGCAAGAATAGGGAAGCATACATCATTTGGCATTGAATAATTATTTTCTTTTCTGGGGATATTTTCTGGCAAGTCAGTGGTTAATCCTGACTTAGAATTGTTTTGCTTTATTTAATTTTATGTGTTGTCACTAGCCACTCTTTTTTCTTTCTTACTTTTATATAAAAGTATTACTATTTTAGAACCTGTTTCTATTTCCTTATGTGTTTTAAAACAACAGCATATACAACTATGGCAATTACCGCCTCAGGTACTGATTATGTGCTTTATGTAGTGTTAAATGCTACCAATGTGAGTTTGAATACCATATATGTGACATTTATTGCCATACTACTGGAATAAGCAACAGATAGTTCACTTCAGATCTCAAAATAAATTTAAAATAACTAGCAAACGGTTAGAAAATGAAAGTCAGAACTGCGTTCCCACTTTTCTCCTAGATTTCCATCAAAGGAGTTGTAACTGATTGATTGGTTGGTTGGTTGATTGATTGATTGATTGATTGGTGGACAGACGGACGGACGGACGGACGGACGGACGGACAGAGACAGAGACAGAGACAGACAGACAGACAGACAGACAGACAGACAGACAGACAGACAGACAGACAGACAGACAGACAGACAGACAGACAGACAGACAGACAGACAGATAGATAGATAGATAGATAGATAGATAGATAGATAGATAGATAGATAGATAGATAGATAGATAGATAGATAGATAGATAGATAGATAGATAGATAGATAGATAGATAGATAGATAGATAGATAGATTACTACATTTGAATTTGATTTTGAAAGGGAGGATATAACTCAAATTTGTCATCCAAATTGGCAAGTTAAGAAAACAATCCACCAATTGATTGATTTCTGTTTTTTTTTTTTTCTCCACATAGAAGCATTTGACTTACTACTGTGTAAATAGCAAACAGCATGTGTGTTCAGTTTTGAAACAATAATAATACGTAAAAAAATGAAATCATGCACAAAAACACATTTCTGGCAGTTTGTCACACTATAAATAAGAAACAACTGTCCACTTTACAGACCCATAGGTTTCTGCAGAAGTAATGGAAAGCATTTCCCCTACGATACAAAGGCCTATTAATTGTGATAGATAGCGCCTACTGAATGCATCATTTTGCTGTTTTGCTGTACCGTGCTACTTCTTTGAAAGTAACCCATTAGTCTTCATGGCAGCCTTGCATTCTGCTCCCAATTTAATAATGACTCAAACTTTGTTTAATTAAAAGAGTCTGTCACCACTTCCTACAAATTGCATTTGTTTTTCAGCTCATCATAGCTGCTCTAAAATAGAACGTGACTATAGAGGTTTTCCCAAGATTAATACCTTTGTAACACCAAGGCAGTGTAATCAGTTAAAACTGGGGTTTAGGGAAATAAATACATGCTAATGAATAATTTGGGGGCATATGCTTCTACCTACAAAGACAGGTAGAGAGTAATATGAAAAAACATGTCGGATGTAATCTAAAACACAGTGTAATACATTTAGGCAATACATAATAAAAGCAAAAAATAAATTAAAAAGTGAAAGTGCCCATTTACAAGCTTTCCTGCTTTCATTTCTTTATGGTTAAAAATGTTGTGCAACTCTTTGCCTTTCTGATGCTGCCAGCATGACTAAATTCTCTATAATCCCTAGAATTACAGCGTCTGGCCTATGGTAAAAGCTGTCATTTGAGTCATACAGTAAGCATAAAATGTGTGTTTAAAGATTGTGTTGAATCAAATGGATATCTTCCA
>LR812527.1:44681361-44698861 GCA_903798195.1 Danio kyathit | reverse complement strand
GTGAGTATGGCGCATTTAAGATGAATGCAAACATAAAAATTAATCACATTTAAATGGTCATTACACAAAACTAAATTTACCAAAACAGGCTCACTGGAGAAATGTGCCCAGGGCTAAATCTTTGGGAACTACGTGGCTGAGGCGACATCTGCTTACAGTTTTTTTTTTGTTTTTCCAAAGACAATCTGACATACATTACTGAGAAATGTGCCATCTGTCATACGTACCATTTACACATCCTTGTGTGTGCATTGTGGATTACCACGATTTAACCTGGTTTCTGAAACTGTCTTTCACCAGCCTTCAACCCTGGTCCACTCTGTATCCAAAGTCTGACACCATACAAGGCAAGCTACCAAGCAAACTGATCTCACTATAAAATCCATCCATACAGAGATTATTGGTCAGTAGTAGAGTTAAAAGGAAGATAAGTTGTCTGTGGTGTCATACCGCCCCATCCTTTTACACACAAAATGCAGCCAGGGGTTGTATTTCTTAGTTTCCAAAAACGTAGCTTATCCCCAATGAGCCCGTGTTGAAATTTACATGCACTACCAGTATCAACCTTTGCCATATTCGCATTCTTTCACACACAGATCCAAAAAACATTTTTGTCTTTGTTCTGAGTTTAATTTAAAAGAACTGACACAATAAATTTACTTCAACCACAGACAGAATATTAAACATTGTTTGAATACTTTATTCACTTGCAAGTTTGGCTTCATAAAAATCAGCAAAGGTTAACAACTCTTTGAACTATGTATTGCAGTTATCCATGTGTCTCAAAATTTTTGGGGTGTTGAGAACCAAGCTGACAGATCGAGTTTTTAATTTATAGATGGATTGTAAACTTTCTATCCATTTCTATTAAATATGCCTTGTGGTGAGAAACATAGCTTATTATTACTTGATCTATTCCACCACCACCTCAGTTACAATTTAATACTAATGAATTGTATCCAGGTTCTGAAAATGTAAAAGTAGTTTATTGGTACTAATTTTAAGTAGAATAAAAAACATTAGTAAATAACCCAAGACTAGTTGCTTATTCTGCCTGAAACCACTGTGGAATATGGATTTTAGACAATTTAAATGGTCTACGTTCAGTTTATGGAGAAACTCCTGGACTGTTTTTTTTTTTTTTGTTTAGTTTTTTTTTTTCTCCAAAAAAAAAGAGGGGAGGGGGGGGTACATTTATGGGTCAACTATTCCTTCAACTCATTCTTAAATCTACCCATATCAATAAATCTGTTCCTAAGTCACTTTCCAAAACCTTTTTATTCAATGTTCGCTGATGGAATGATCTTCCCATTTCCACATGGACTGCTGATTCACTAGTATTATTCAAATTGACAATGAGAAACCCATCACTTCCAGAATCACCTGAACCCATGTGAACAAAACAAGGACTCCTCTTCAATACCCCCAACACACCACACAACAGCATAAAAAACATTATGTAATTCTGAGTGTGCCTCACACAAGTGAGTGGGCTTGTCAAATCACCTGTTGAAAGCACACTCATTCATCTCTATAATTTTAACCAACACTTGCAACAGTTTTGCACATTTGCACCGGACACTTTCTTACACCAAAGTCCCTTTAAAGGGGAAATGAAGCACTCAGTCAAGTTTACCTTATTTTGTACATTTTATTCCACTTTAATGAAAATATATTAAACAAACTCGATTAATGTAACCATTTAGCAGAAAACGGCATGTTTTACTGTAGATTTTAGACCTAGGGCGCCGCCATCTTGGAATATCGCTGTCTCTGACGTCACGGGGTTGGTTTGCGGTGATAAGCTGAATGGACACAATAGAAGTAAAGGAGTGAACGCGGAGACTGGACAGCCTAATTTAACCCAATGCGTGAAGCTGCTGCAAATACAAGCATCAGATGTGTGTCTAATATAAAAGTATATAAATGTATTCTACTTTCCTTTTTTTCCCCTTTAATCACCGATCATTTGATGCGCTTTGATTCACCCTCTGTATTACTCTACCTGACTGCCTGTCTGGGTTTCAAACGTGACTGTAACGGACTAAACACGGACACTGAACAGCTTAATTTAACCCAATGCATGAAGTTGTGGATGTGCATCACAGAGCTGGTGAAAACACAACAAATACAAGCATTTAAGTGTCTTGAGTTGTGTATTTTTCTTTTGCTAATACCTCTCGTTTGATGCGCTGTGATCAACTCTTTGTATAATTAGCACTTATTATGTGTATTGCCTCTTCTTCTGATATCGAATAGTTGAATTCCCCTCTCAATTATAAATCACGTTGGACAAAAGCATCTGCTAAAAGACTAAATGTAAATGTAACTTAATGCTATCCAAACTGGCCAAGCACAAACATGCTTTGGAATACAACAAGCACACAGTAGTCAAAAGCACCTACAATGCAACCCAGGCTCATTATTGATACGTACCTCTGTATACATTTCTGGAGATCGTGAAATATGTACCAGGAGATACGTTTTTTTGCAGTTTTTGTTTTCGCAAATAAACCCATAAACCCAACCGATAGTGTTTTCAAAAGCACATATTGACTGGATCACCCCCTTCCCTAAGCCCAACTGAGTGTTTTCAAAAAGCAATCTAGAAAAATAAAAGCCCTCACGGCCAATTTTTACCACGTTTTCAGATGTTACCACGTTCTCCTTTTTTACTTGTTTTTTTTATTTTTGACTTTTGTTTTTGTTTTACCTACTTTCTGGAACAATTCTACGCCTCATTTGAACCCAATCATCATGGTCAACTCCTCCCTGCGTCTTAAGTCCACCGACATACGCGGTGAGCAACTGAGCAAACTGGTAACTGCGGAATAGCCATCCACACCGAGGTAAGCAGTCAGGCAGCATCATACCGCCCCGTAGCATTTGTTTTAAAGGTTCTCTCAAGAAATGTATATGAGGGTACGTTTTCACAATAAGTGTTGCTACAATAAGACCCAATTAATGAATGGCAATTAGTTCAATTGTTACTAGGGGCCTTCAACAAAACATCTCAGCAAAATTCCAAACCTTGACAAATTCAGTTATTCCCCAGAAGCACATTAATTGCTGCAGCCTGGTACCTTATAATCACTATATAATCAACCCCCCCGGCACTACCCATCACTACCATCAAAAAAAAAAAAAAAAAAAAAAAAATTACAAATAAAAGAAGGCAGCCAGGCGCTAAACAGTCAGATGGTTTGTGGGCAGGCCATGTGAGACTAATTTACACATTCTTCTACCACTTTTGATTTTGACTTATTTGTTACCACAGCAACACAGTCCAATAATTTAATAAAGAACTCACCAAATAGACAAACAAACCGTAATTGAGTAGAAAAAAAAAGAAAAAAACTGCAGATAAAAATAGCAGCCACTGAATCAACACATGCATTAAGCAACAATTTCCGAACGCTTAACTGAGGTTAATCTTTGACATAAGACTGACTAATGAGGAGACAATCAGACACTCCATCACTTACCCATGACTGCTAGAGCCGTGGCTTTAGTTAAGTCCCTCTTCATGCTTTCAATGACCTCAAAGCCACTGCCGTCCAGATTGCACCTGTTGATAGTGCCATTAGCAGAACTGATCCAATACATTTTCCCAGCTGGAAAGTCAATGGAAAGTCCTACAAGGGGAAATGAGAAGCCTTTTAGAAATTGTTATTTAGAGTTCTGGTTATTACTTTGCATATGCTCTACAGTAAATGCATACTAGTGTGCGTTTGAAGTGTTTTATTATATATATAGCTAGATATACAGTTGCAACCGCTTTGTGACACTTTAAATCACTTCAATAAAATTCATCTCTGTCTGAAACCTGATTCAAAAGTGGAAATGGTGAGAGTTTGACAGAGATGGAAAATTGATTGTGACAAGTGAAGGATATTTCAATCGAGTGTCAGGACAGCTTTGACTGAGCGGGGCGAGAGCATGATATACTCCAAACAACAATAGACAAGACTTTTAACTCTCAGACATCTCATCCAAGACGAAAAAGGAGCATGAGCTTTGACTATCAATGAACGTATAGGTATAGATGAACGATATTTAAGCTGGAGGAGAGGAATTGGGTAATGTTTTTTACTCCCAAAAAAAACTATTATTTTGCTGTGCATTAAAAAAAATAAACATTTTTCAGAGACAGACTGATGAAATCAAGAGGCTGGGGAGATTTTCTTATTAAAGCAATTTACTGCACAAACTCTGCAAAGCAATCTGTTAAAACGCAATTTTCTCAGGGTCTTGACTTTGTAAGGATGTGGGCATGAAATTTAATATATATGAAACTTCCTGAAAGCTAATTCCAGCAGGAGTTTATAGAGACAGTTGACTTAAGTTCAAGTTCGCAATGGTTATGTTTAAAATTAATTTAGAGCAATTGCTGTACTGTATCACAGGGCTTTTTTTCACAAGGACAAATGGCCATACTTGAGGTCAGTTACGCTGTGGACTGAAATGGATTTTGTAGTCATTTTGAGTAAATGGTTTGAATGCTTTTTATTTTTCTTTGTAAGTAGAAATAATACATAACACGCAAAACGGCACTTTGAAGCTCTTAAGGAAAGTCTATATGCAAAAAAATATGCTTTATACAAATAATATTGTCCTTGCAAATATAATTAGGTACAGCAGGAAAGCACAGTTATTCGCGTTTTAAGTCATATATACTGTAAGCATCTGTAAATCACTATCAATGCAAACAAAATAAGGTTCTTTTTGGCATTGATGGTTCTGAGAACAAAGTTTACCATCAGTGTGATCTCTCCATTGCACTAATGTTTCTTTTTAGTGCAATACATTTTATATTACTGGCCTGTTAAACCTTTATTGACTGTAAAAAAGCAATTATATTGAAATAATGTATATATATTGAAATCAAACATACCAACTGGTTCCTTCTGGTTCTGATGAAGAACCTTCCTGTTACTTCCATCCATGTTGGCTACGTTTATTGTATTGCCATCGGTCCAGTAGATTTTTCTAGATCATGAAACATAAAAGTCAGATTTTGTAGATACATATAAACACATTTAATGGTTTGTATTTAAGGTTAACTGGACACAATACATCTAACAAATAAATAGCAGAAGGAAAAATAAATTTAATAAATTGTGAAAGAAAACAAACAAAGAAAGCTAATATAGATTGTGTATAATATAATATAATATAATATAATATAATATAATATAATATAATATAATATAATATAATATAATATAATATAATATAATATAATATAATATAATATAAATTAATATAATACAATACAATATAATATAATACATTACAATACAATACAATATACTATAATATAATATATGTAGTAATAAAATATAATATCATACATGTAGTAATTAAAAAAAAAACTATATATATATATATATATATATATATATATATATATATATATATATATATATATATATATATATATATATATATATATATATTAAATATTAGTATTAAAATAAAAAATATAATATAATATAATATAATATAATATATGTAGTAATAAAATAAAATAAAATATATGTAGTAATGAAATAAAATAAAATAAAACATAATATAATATATGTAGTAATAAAATAAAATAAAATAAAATGAAATAAAATAAAATAAAATAAAATAAAATAAAATAAAATATAATATAATATACATTTAATTGTGAAAGAAAATAAATAAAAAAAGCTAACACAGATGTTGTGAAAATATAATATAATGTAATGTAATGTAATGTAATGTAATGTAATGTAATGTAATATAATATAATATAATATAATATAATATATATTTAATTAATTATGAAAAAAAAACATATAAAGCTAACAGATGTTGTAAAATATAATATAATATAATATAATATAATATATGAAGCACTAAAATAAAATAAAATAAAATAAAACTAAATAAAATAAAATATATATTTAATTTTGAAAGAAAATAAATAAAAAAGCTAACACAGATGTTGTGAAAATATAATATAATAAATATATCATAATATAATATAGTATAATATAATATAATATAATATAATATAATATAATATAATATAATATAATATAATATAATATAATATAATATAATATATGTAGTAATAAAATAAAATAAAATAAAACATATTATAATATATGTAGTAATAAAATAAAATAAAATAAAACATATTATAATATACATTTAATTGTGAAAGAAAATAAATAAAAAAGCTAACACAGATGTTGTGAAAATATAATATAATGTAATGTAATGTAATGTAATGTAATATAATATAATATAATATAATATAATATAATATAATATAATATAATATATGAAGCACTAAAATAAAATAAAATAAAACTAAATAAAATAAAATATATATTTAATTGTGAAAGAAAATAAATAAAAAAGCTAACACAGATGTTGTGAAAATATAATATAATATAATATAATATAATATAATATAATATAATATAATATAATATAATATAATATAATATATGTAGTAATAAAATAAAATAAAATAAAACATAATATAATATATGTAGTAATAAAATAAAATAAAATATAATATAATATACATTTAATTGTGAAAGAAAATAAATAAAAAAGCTAACACAGATGTTGTGAAAATATAATGTAATGTAATTTAATGTAATATAATATAATATAATATAATATAATATAATATAATATAATATAATATAATATAATATAATATAATATAATATATATTTAATTAGTTATGAAAAATAAAAAATAAAAAGCTAACTGATGTTGTATAATATAATATAATATAATATAATATAATGTAATATAATAAAATATAATATAATAAATGTAGTAATAAAATAAAATAAAACATAATATAATATTTGTAGTAATAAAATAAAATAAAATATAATATGATATAATATACATTTAATTGTGAAAGAAAATAAATAAAAAAGCTAACACAGATGTTGTGAAAATATAATATAATGTAATGTAAAGTAATATAATTTAATATAATATAATATAATATAATATAATATAATATAATATAATATAATATAATATAATATAATATAATATAATATAATATAATATAATATAATATAATATAATATAATATATTTACACTGCACTGGTAATTGCTTTGATCAATATTAACTATGCTTTGACTGAAAATCCAGGATCAGATGATTAATCAATAGCTATGAAAGACCCAAACACAAATCACATTTAATCTTGCAGACTGTCCATGCTGGCTGCTTACCCTTTGGCTGGATGCACAGTCAGACACTTTGGTTTATCAATCCCGTGGATGACTGAGGTTTTCAGAGATCCGTCTAGTCGGGCAACATTGATCTGCGTCTCCTCGTTCTCAGAGCTCAGCCAATACATGTTCCTCGAGAGCCAATCTATTGCCAGCCCACGGCAGTTTTGAATATCTGCACGTACCAGAGATCGCCATTAATACCGAGATGCACATCACAATAAACCTCATGGGTGACTTCACCACTTCTGCCAAATACCGTAATAAAATGTCTTGTGTGCACATAACTAGCAAAAGGTATGTCGTCTGCATGCTGATGAGGCTTAAAAAACACACTCTGCTTGATAACGGCACTTAAGAAAATCTACAACAGTCTTCATCTCGCACTTTTTTCGCCTTTTTTTAATGCAGTTCGGAGAAGCAATCCCCAGAGAACTTCACAAACAAGCTCTGCTATCACATAAGATATTATTTATGTTCTGCCGAGCACTCCTTCAACCATCCTTTTTTTTTTTAATGCCGCCGCCTGTGAACACAGCCCTCTCGTAATTGAAAAAACAATTTAAGTCTGAGTGTCAGCAAAATAAAACAGTATTTCAGCTCAAACCTACAATGTGGCAGACGAGAGGGGAAAAAAGTGCAATACTTATTAACAGCACAGAAATAAAATAACTGTCACTGAGGTGGTGGTTATTGAGAAAAATACAACCTAGGTTCACGAATAATACGTGCCTGTGGCGACAATTTTAGCAAAAATGAAATTACATTGCTTTTTTGTGCATTTTGTGATAGTTTTGAAGTGAATTATGCTGTGAGACACATTAAAAAGAGTGTTTATTTTATATTATTTTATTTTTTTTAATGGCAGGACCTTAGGGGCTGGATGTTTTTATTATTTATATTCTTGGGCACTAAAATATGGTATGAATGTAATTGCAACACTAACAAATAATTAACTAAATTATATTAAGATATTCCCACACTTTTTAACCCTTTGGCTGCCCACTTTACCAAATGGTTGCCTATATTTTGACTGTTTTAAGTACTGACTGTTAAAGTCATTTAAAGAATGATTTTAAATAATGGTTTACACACACAGCATTGTTGGTTTATAAAAAACAAACAATCATAATCCTGCTGCACTACTGCACTTGATTTTGGTTTTATTGTAAAAAAAAAGAAAACATGTTAAATGAGAACCTGAAATATTTTATAACATACTTCAAAAAATGATGATTTAGTATCCAAAAATGTTTTATTTTGAATATATATTTTTTTTAAATAAATTGGTCTTACACTTAATATTTTCATATTTTTTAGTGTATGTATTAATTCCGGTACTTTTACCATAAACCGAAATATCAACCATTTGGTAGAGGTTGATATTTTAGAAATGAACATTAATCCAAACATTTCTTTCTTGGTGGGGTTGTTAAAGGGGTAATGTAGACATATTAAATGTTTTTTAAAGTACACATAAAAAATCAAAACTAACCATATTGATTTTGTGAGCTCACATTGCTAGTTTTGTGGTGATCAATTCATCTGTGCATGTCATTAAGAAATAAAAATTGTTCAATTCTTCTAATCTTTAATTGAAACTGCACCTTATGTTTGTTTTCAGTTAAATTCTCATACTTAACCACGCCTCTCGAACTAGGGCTGTGTGATTAATCGAAATCAAATCGCAATTGCAATTTGAAACGTTGCGATTAACTAAATCGCAAGAGGCTGTGATATGAAATATATATTTAATATTTAATTTCCCCCGCTCAGAGCAACTGTGTGACTGTCGTCTGTGTGTGATAGTCTTACTAGCCAATTGAGTGAGCACACTTTCATTCTGTCCAATCAGAATTGCGGAACCGAACTATGCGGAACGCCCACAATAAAAAAAGAAAAAAAAAAACAAATGGGAAAGCACGGACAATTGAAATAATGGCGTCTGCTGCTTCAGAAGCATTAATAGACAAATTAATATAAAAGAAAAACAGGACATCGGTAATATGGGATTATTTTGGTTTTAAAGTCACAGACACCAAACAAAAACAGGTAATTTTTAGGAGCGGTCGCAGAATTGTTGCCACAGCGCACAGATTATTGAGCTGAAGCTTGGCTACAAAATTAAATCGCAAATCAAAACGCGATCGCAATATCTGTCAAAAAAATTAATAAATAAAATAAATAAATCGCATTTAGATATTTTCGCACAGCCCTACCTCCAACTGTCAGTTTTTATAGAGCTATGACAACAAACAGAAACGGTGAGAAGGAGGTGTCTGTTAAGTTGTAATAACTCTCCTGAAATCCTTTTCCCAATCTTTGTGAATAAAATGCCTAATTTAATACATCCAATCAGCTTGCAGTAGAAATAAAACAAGCCACGCCCACTGTTTTCTCATGATATTCCATTTCTCTAGGAACTGCATCACAATGCGGAAGAAAAGTTGCATCTTCCTGTTTGTGCGGACTTTATTATAGACTAAATTTGACAAAAAATGAATATGCTATTCATAAATATAGAGCTAAAACTGCCAGTAGGTGGCGACAAGTCACTGTTTTGTTAAAAATGTTTATTAGTTTAGGGTGCTTTCACTTTTGGTGTAATTGCCTGGTTTGCACCCAAACTTGATTGATAGATTAGATTGATTTTGGCCTTGAAGCTCACAGTTGGAGGCTATTGTTCTCAGCTGGCCCATTTATAGCTCGTGCTTTGAAAATAAACTTTAAACAGGTAAAGGCAAGGGCTGGGTCCCACTCAAGTCCAATAGTAAATCTAACCCAGGTAGCAGCATTTTATTATGTTAATTCATGCATGAATCCCAGCAGAACTAGTGCTTAAAGGTTAATGCTTCATGGCATGTGAAAATAGAATATTTATCCTAAACCCAAGCAAAACTTATCGTAAAACTTTTCCTAAACCTAACCAATATTGTTAAATAACATTAAAGTGCATTTGCTGAAGAAACCATGCTATTTTATGCTATTTTTAGGTAGCTTTTAGCTGTTTTGTCAAACAATCTCATATGGTTTGATTTGGCAGAAGTGTTTGGGGGTCATAGCATTGTAATTTGCAAGGAACTGTGTGAAAGTACGATTTCAATGATTGATAATCTGCTTTGTAATTATAATGGAGCTTATTATAAGGAACACTTTTTTTACCAAACTTGTCAAACACTGATAATTATCACTGAATTAAAATAAGTGAAAATAAGGCTGAAAATAACAAATTGTGCCGTTTAGACAAGTGCGGAGTTTATAGAAGCCTGTTTCTATCACTGAATTAAGAGAAAATGTGTTTATCATTTAGCTTTTTATCTTAGAAGTATAAATTCTGACTTCACAACTTTCTATGCAAGAATTCTGAAATTATGACACAGAATTCTTTTGAAAAAATAAGACTTTTTATGTAGCAAATGTGACTTAATTTCTTAGATTTGCGAGACACTACATCAGAATCCTAACTTTTTTACTCACAATTAAGACTTTCTTTAGATTTATTTTGTTATTTTTGACACACTAACCACTAAGCTATCTGCGGCAACAGGAATTGTAACTTTTTATATTCCAATTCTAAGGTAACGTGAGTTTATATCATGCATTTTTTTAAAAAGGCTTGCAATTTCAAGTTTACATCTCACAGTTCTGAGAAAAAAGTCAGAATTCTGAGAAAAAAAGTCACAATAACCTTTTTTTATTCAGTGACAGAAACAGACTTCTATATACCCCTTTATAAATTTCAACAGGTTAGCTGACAATATTCAGCTTATTCATATTTCAAACATTTACAGTGTCTCTGAACTTATGACGATTTATGAGAGGTAGTGGAGTAAAATGTCATAAAATCTGGTTTTGGAAAGCAGTGAAGTAAAAGCTTCATAAAATAAAAATAGTCACAAACTATGGATAAATAAATAAATTACTCAATCAAAGCAGTGAATAATAAAAAATAAAAAAATACTGTCCATCACTTAAAGTACATTTTTTCCAGTGAGACTGAGCAGAAAAAAATCTTAAATCAACCACACCAAACATGGAAATACAAATATGTTTTTTGACCTCCTGTTGGGAAAATCAAGACTCACCTCCAGAAATGACAGTCTGAAGGCCTGTTCCATTGATGAAGGCACGTTTTATTGTTTGGGTCTTAACATCAGCCCAGTATATCCTTTCCTCAAGAGCGTCGTAATCAACCACGGTCACGTCATCAATGTCAGGAACCGTCAAAGCAGTCATGACGTTCATGTACGGATTATCGATGTCCACTCCGCGGATCTCCGACCGCCTCACGTACAACAAGAACTTCTTCAGCGCTGATGTGGAGGCCAAAACAAAACATGCAGAAGTCGATATTTCCTCTAGAAAGCTCAAACCGATCCATACATTTGTGTTTATGTTCTGTCTGTTGTGCGGGACGACGCATACTCACCCACACAAGAGCGGTTGTTGAGCGAGAGCTTCATGAGATGAGGACACGAGCAGGATGCTGTGCGGTTGTAATCAATGAGACAAAGATGGGAACAAGGACCTCTTCCATCGTTTCCTTCGCATGGGTTTGAAGCTGAAAAACACAGAGGGACATTCATTCAGACCAGTGAAAGAAAACACGACGAGGTGAAAAATCAATATCACATGCTATGAATTAAGAAGTGCAGCTTTCAGGAAAAAAGGAGCTACAGTAGCAATAAAAGCAGCCAACATCAAACTGTTTTAAAGTTCGACATCTCACCCCCCAAAAAGAGGAAGAAAAAAGGTTTCTATAAAGAGGAACTGAAAAGTTTGAAAAGTGATGAACTACCAAGGGAGTCATTTTGACTAATTTGGGCCCAATCCCAATCCTACTGGCCCTTGAAACTAGGGCTGGGCAATATTGCAAAAAAAATTATCACTTTATCATGTTTCATATCATTTGATATAGTTAATTTTTGAATATTTTTTAACAATATATTTAGAAATATTACGATATTACGTTTTTTAACCACTTTATTTTAATTTACCAACATTACTAAGGCACATAGTTTTAATAAAATAAACATAAGTGTTAAAGAGACTCTTAAACTTGATAAATGTGAAACTTGAAAAGGTGTCAATAATAAGTAAGCCTCAAACTCTGTAAATAAAACACATGATGATCTTACTTGAGCTTTTAAGTAAAGGAACCAGCAATCATTATTCAAATACATATTGCAACATTACAAATTGTGAAGTTGAATGACTACATTACCCCTATGCTAAAAACTCTTTCAGATGGGGCGCTAGTGGATGGGATGCACAAGAAAAGAAACCAAAAAGCCACTCTGGCGACATCCTTAGATCCTTTTTTTCTCCTCACAGCTGCTTAGCACTAATTTTTGCATGTGTTGTTATTCTGACCTGAAGTGACAAGCGCAAGCGCATAGTTTCCTTCACCATTTGTATGGTGTCTCTCGTAACTAGCCAACAATTAATCATTTTCTTAGATGATGACAAACCATTGCTGCAGCTCCAATGCAAGTTTGTGGTAAAAAAAGCACTGCAGTGTTTGGGTACGCTGTGTTTTTCTGAGGTAATTAGTCTGCCGTTACTGAAATGTGTATACTACATACAAAGTGTGAAGCAGATTGGTTAGTTCTACCTAGATGAATCGCAGTGTGCTTGCGGCATTCGGAAAGATCTGATGCTTTTTAAACTAGATGTACCTGGAAATGCGCGTGAGTCACCATGTGGGTGTCGTGCAAGTCGCGTACCTCCATTGGAAATTCTAAACTCTCACCCAAAGCTTATTGGCAGTCCTTCTAAGGCGCTTGCTCAGCAGCCAAATTTTAATAAAACTATAGTGCTTCATACCGAGACTTCATACCGAACTTTTTTTTGTTCGGTCAATAAATATCAATACTGATTTTATTGCCCAGCCCTACTTGAAACAAAGTGTAAATTAGTTGTAGTTATTCCAGTTGCGTTATTTTTTGGTATTTATCTTCAGTAAATCACCAAAGGCGACAATATCATAATATCATAATGATATAATGTGGCAATAAGCTTGTACCTGTACTGTGTATTTACACTGTGACCATATTCATTTACATAAACACAAGAAAACAATATTAACGTTCTACCAGACACTGTGAAAAGTATATTATGGGACTACTATACAGGAGTTATTATGGATTATAAAAAATAAAATTAATTTTAAAAAATCATGACCGTAACACGCGGATGCTTGTTTGTTGTAAAAATTTTGTTAATTGTTAGTAAAAATGCTTGTTAATAACCCCAAAAAATACAAATTTGTGCATCTCCTGACTCGCGTATGCAGCCATATTGCTGTTGTAGCTGGTGTATTCTGGGAAATTTTTGTACCCCTTGGTTTCGAGTGTGGTCCTGGAAATTTCAGTTTCAATGGCTATCTAAGCCCTTCCTCCTAGCCCTACGCCTTCAAGCTAAAGAGAATTGGGACACCCTTACCCCTTCATGTGAACGGCTAAGGGGTAGAATTGGGATTGGGCCTTAATAACTGTGTTAAAATAAAACCCATATAACGACAGTACACTAACTTTTCCTAAATGTGTATATATTTCATTCTAACATTGTTATTTTAATAAAATGACCAAATAAAAAAAGAGTATTTCTAACTTGAGTGGCCATAAAGGTCAAATACTGGCCGCATGCCTTTCAGCGTCTGCAATTTTTTCCTGTGACTTTGATTATGCATGCCTCTGTTGCCTAGCAATATTCTGCTAACAAAAACACAACTTTCTCATGGCAAAAACATGACTTTATTTCAGACATGCCTTTCAAAACAACATTTTACTGCATTGAAAATGCTTTGTTTTCCTGCTAGCCAGAGAAAACAGTATCTACCTTGGCTGTTTATAACATGAACATAATTCATGGCCATATTACAAAAAAATACAAATATAATGGCATAAAATATAATGACAGACATTCAAAGCATAATTTTAAAATCTCAATAGAAGCTTTGATGTAACTAAATATCTTATATGAATGTAATGTCGCAAATGAATGGTCAGAATGACTGCTATGGCCATTCTAGTAGTTATACAAGTCTGGTATTTCCAGTGTTAAATAAAAATGGTGGCTTAAAAAAAAGATTCCTTTATCAGGGTGAAAACATTCATCTTCTAATTCAAGGATAAAAAGGAGAGCTGGAGTGCTGACAGCTCATGTCTTCTGCTCACAGTGGTTCCTGACACTACAGACCTTCTGTATGACTCTATGTAAAGGGGCTACTATATTTCAACAGAAGTTAAAGCTGAGCAGACACATTATGACCAAAAGGCCACTGACACGAAAGCTTCAGTTCTTTCTTATGCTGCTCTGACGGTACAGATCTGTCTTGAAAAGACCTACTCAAAACAACAGCTGAAATGAGGATGGATATCCCTTTCTCTTTTACTATCAAGAAGCAGCAAATTAGAATTCATGAAAGGTCATTGGTAATGGTTTATTAATAGTGAGAATTGTACCTTAAAATAAAAGATTCCTATTTAATTACTATCATTTACACTTATCGGCCACTTTATTAGGTACATCTTACTAGTACCGGGTTGGACCCCCTTTTACCTTCAGAACTGCCTTAATCCTTTGTGGCATAGATTCAAAGTACTGGAAATATTCCTGAGATTTTGGGCCATATTGACATGATAGCAGATTTGTCGGCTGCACATCCATTATGTGAATCTCCCATTCCACCACATCCCAAAGATGCTCTATTGGAGATCTGGTGACTGTGGAGGCCATTTGAGTACAGTGAACTCATTCAAGAAACCAGTCTGAGATGATCCACGCTTTTCGACATGGTGCGTTATCCTGCTTGAAGTAGCCATCAGACGATAGGTAGACTGTGGTCATAAAGGGAAGGACATGGTTAGCAACCATACTCAGGTAGGCTGTGGCATTGACACGATGCTCAATTGGTACCAATGGGCCCAAAGTGTGCCAAGAAAATACACTATTACACCACCACCACCACCAGCAGCCTGAACTGTTGATATAAGGGTCCATGCTTTCATGTTGTTGATGCCAAATACTGACCCTACCATCCAAATGTTGCAGCAGAAATCAAGACTCATCAGACCAGACAACATTTTTCCAATCTTCTGTTGTCCAATTTTGGTGAGCCTGTACAAATTGTAGCCTCAGTTTCCTGTTCTTAGCTGACAGGAGAGGCACCTGGTGTTGTCTTTTGCTACTGTAGCCCATCCAACTCAAGGTTGGACGTGTTGTTCGTTTAGAGATGCTTTTCTGCATACCTCGGTTGTAACGAGTGGTTATTTGAGTTACTGTTGCCTTTCTATCAGCTGGAACCAGTCTGGCCATTCTCCTCTGACCTCTGGCATCAACAAGGCATTTGCGCTTACAGAACTGCCTCCCACTGGATATTTTCTCTTTTTCGTACCATTCTCTGTAAACCCTACAGATGATTGTGCGTGTAAATCCCAGTAGATCAGCAGTTTCTGAAATACTCTGACCAACCCATCTGGCACCAACAACCATGCCATTCTGATGCTCAGTTTGGACTGTAGCAGATCAATCCATCAAGATTTTGGTTAATGAGCAGTTGGACAGGTGTACCTAATAAAATGGCCAGTGGGTGTATTTGACCATTGTTTACAGAAGACTCAGTGAAACAACTGTTTATCTTCTGCAAACTAAAATATTACCGTCTTTAAAACAAAGGTCTCGCTTTATGTCAAGATACACTATTAACAAACCATTAACTATGACTTTAACTTCTAATTTGCTGCCCATTGATAGTTCTTATGGTACGTTAGTAGTTGGGGTTAGGTATTGGATAGGATTTGGGATGTATGAAAAGATCATGCAGATGTATAAGTACAAATAAACAGCCAATAGGCATGTAATAAGTCACCAGTTAAGAACTGACAACTGCTACTTAAACTAAAGTGTTACCAAAATAATTATTATTTTAAAAATATGAAATTAAAGATAAAAACAGCAGTGCATATATATTAGATTTGTTGTTAGCACGTTGTAGGTTTTCCTTCTGCCATCATAGAAGACTACCGCCTGATGTCAGCAGACTTTAACCCTTCCATGAACCCAGAGTAACTACATGCAATTAACTCCGCAAGCAGTTGCATCTTGTAAATAATTGATCCAGTGGGAGTTTGAATATAGGCCCATTATTTCTTTCCGATGTTGAACCCATTTCACTTATGTACCAAGCATATTTTTGCAAGTGAGAATAACAAATAATTTCAAGTGACTAAATTATAGGCTAGGATCCCATAGAATTAATTATACATTCAGCTGGTCTACGGGGGGAAAAATGGCTGTTTGAATAAACGCTGTATAAACAGCGCAAGTGCACTTGACTCGCGACAGAGACACTTGATTTGGATGTACTGATTTGTTCCAAGTCATAAATCAGTCACAGATTTCATAAAAGCCCACATCAATCTGACTTTACCTTAACGTTGCTTTATGTAAAGTGGGTGCGGAGTATAATTTGTATTTTCACTGCTTCAGCTTTGCCCGAATAGGAAAGGATACACCCCGCCTGCAAACTCAACTAGTAATTTTAAAGTGGTTTGCCTGTCAGCAATGTGCTGGAAAAGTGCTTACAACACAGCGGGCCACACAGGCACTATTAATGGGAGCCCTCCAAACTGGTGTCGATCTCTCGAAACTCAACCCTCAGTACTTTCACACATAATGCATTAACAATTAAGCGGCTAACGGCTATAGCTTTAGCCCATTAGGCTAGTTAGCGTAGCCTCTTTCTCACTCCCTACGGACTCTCCATAGTCCACCACTCCCCTGCCAAAACTGCAGGGACCAAACATAAACACAATTGCCATAGACTGTAAGGGGCCAGAGCCCAGATTTTGGACACCTTTAATAGCCAGACCTTCCCGTGGGCTTTTAAAAATTGGATTAGCTGTACTTATTGGCTTCTCTGGCAATGCAGCACAATTTGTCGACACTTATCGGTGTAAAACAGTCACCCGGCTGCCGGTGCTGTGGCAGGAGACATGAGCCGTTTTGGCAGGGCTCCCTGCAGTCTTGGGTCCGGCTGAAATGATGCAAATCAGATTATTTCGGCTGATGAACACTCGCAGGAGGCGACATTTTTGGACATCTGGACACTTGGCACACTTGGTGATTTCAGTAACTTCTGGTAACATGCTTTACCCAGCACAAAAATTGAATTTTATAAACAGGAAATGAGTAAAAGTAAAGAAAAAATGGGTCGTGTGAGATAATGAAAGGTTATTAAACTAAATCTTACAA
>LR812527.1:44648861-44678861 GCA_903798195.1 Danio kyathit | reverse complement strand
GTATTAAAAATAATTCATAACACAACAGCATACATAGTATAAAACAATCATATAAGCATGTGTACTATATTAATATGTGTGTTTTAGTATATTAATAAGTGACAATAATTATAAACACTAATTATAACCATTAAACTCTTATTTAGCATCAATTCAAATGTGTGTGTGTGTGTGTGTGTGTTTTGTGTTAATTAATAAATCATAAAATTATAAAATTATGATGAAAGGTTATTTGTGGCACGGTGGCTCAGTAGTTAGCACAGTCTGAAGACATGTGGTAAAAGTGAATTAAATAAACTAAATGTGTGTGTGTGTGTGTGTGTGTGTGTGTGTGTGTGTGTGTGTGTGTGTGTGTGTGTGTGTGTGTGTGTGTGTGTGTGTGTGTGTGTGTGTGTGTGTGTGTGTGTGTGTGTGTGTGTATTAATATATAAGTGACAGTAATTATAAACTTATTATAAACAAACTCTCAATTATCAATTGTAATGCATGTGTTTGCATTAATTGTTTTATAGAAATCATTAAAACAAATATGAGTATGAATATTTATTTTGGATTCCTATATTCAGAAAAATACAGTAATAACAACAACCTATAAACAAATAAATAGCATTTATTTAATCTCGACACTTGGCACACTTGGTGATTTCAGTAACTTGGAATGGAATTTTATGAATAAGATATGAGTAAAATTAAAGAAAAAGTGGGTCGTGTGAGATTTACATCATAATGAAAGGTTATTTATAATCTTATAGAGGAAACCAGACAAAATAAATCTTACAAAAAGGTTCTAGTTGTTAACATTAGTTAAATAAGCATTTCTAAAAATGCTTTAGGTATTAAAAATAATTCATAACACAACAGCATACAAAGTATAAAACAATTATATAAGCATCTATCTTAATATATGTGTTTTAATATACTAATAAGTGACAGAAAATATAAACAACACTTACTATAAACATTAAACTCTCAATTAGCATCAACTCAAATGCATGTGTTTGTGTTAATAGTTTTATATAAATCCTAAAAACAAATATGAGTATGAATATAAATTTCGGATTCCTACATTCTGAAAAATACATGAAAAAAACAACAACCTATAAACAAATAAATAGCATTTTTAATCTGCCTGCTGAAAAGAAAAAGCCAACACAATTCATCTTTCCCTGATGTTTTCCCCGCATTTTCCTTCAAAGACGCAAGCGGCCACTGTCTGTTCACCAAAAGATAATCTGCTGCCCTTGCAAGCTACAAAGCTCTGCATGACACTGTACCATGAAACAATTAAAATTAATTTGGGTTGAGGAAAGAGCACATCTTGAGTCCACGTCAGGCCTGCTTACGCTCTGCATGACCCCCTTTTTCAATTATTCTGCTGCTCTCAAACAGAGCCGTTTGGGCTTCCAGATTGGCAGAAGAAATGAATGATCAGCGGGATTCGGCTCAAATGAATCCTCGCCCTACAGAGCATGCAGGAAAATGTCTCTGTCTCTCCAACTAAAACTCCAGCATAGGCGGATCATATTCGTTTTTTTACAATAACGTGCAGCTAAGCACGTTAGGTGGACGTCAAAACTGCAAAGCTTGCTGGGATGTGGTTTGCACACAGAATGAGCACGTATTGTGAAATCGCTAACAGGAAAAAGCAGAGGTTTAAACGCTCTGACAGAACATGTGGATCATCAGCGTCGGTGAGGGTTAGATTCAAGCATTTCATGCTTGGACACCTTCAGAAATTACATTCAAGCAAACAGTGATGACTGTTTTATGTACAGTATAATAAACAGAAGTTTTCACTATGGCAACAAGGTTAGTCTGGTTAGCTCAAGCAAAACACTCAGCGTGATGCTGAAATATACAGAAGTGTAATTATTCCTTGATTTATGTAAGCAAGAAAACAAGATGATTTTCACATAATTTTGAAGCAAATAAAACAAACACTAGGCTAGAAGATCCAGTTCTCAAAAGCCTAGTGTGAACACATATTCGCTGTGTTATTTCAGTGACTTTTTGTTTTTCACTAAATAATCTTGGTGTGATTCTGGAGTCAGATCTAAGACAGTCATATCAAAGCAGTAAGTAAATCAGCATACTGTCATCTCAAAAACATTGCAAGAATTATATACTTTGTTTCCACTGAGGACTCTTTATGCTTTTATGACTAGCAGGGTAGATTACTGTGATTGACTCCTCACTGGTCTTCCCAAAAAGAACCTGAATATTAGAGCACATCACACCTGTCCTTACGTCTTTACACATTCAGAATAGATTTTACAGTATTCTTAAGGTCCGTGCACACCAGGATGCTTTTTGCTCAAGTTTTCCGTCCACGTTTATTGCCTCATGACTAAATAAAGGGCGCCGATGTGATCGTGAAAAACACCAGGCATAAAAGCGTCATTTTTAAAGAAACGCCTCATGCTCATTTTTTTTGTTGGGTCACACTTTATTTTGATGGTCCGTTTGTTGAACTTAAGTTACATTGCATCTACATGCCAACTAATTCTCATTAGATTATAAGTAGACTTTTAGGTTGGGGTTAGGGTTAGTGTAAGTTGACATGTACTTCCAAAGTTTCTTATAGTCAGTTAAAGTCTTTTTAGCAGCAGTATCAACAGATATTAAGCAGACAGTCTACTAATACTCAAATGGACCATCAAAATAAATTGTTACCAATCAGATTGGCACTTTTGTTCACGTGCACGGAGCTGCTAAAGTTACAGTAAACAGCACTTGGAGGTGCTCAAGTGCAAAACTGTCAGTGCGAGCGCACATTGAAGAGACGCCCAGAGGTGATATGAATGTGGAGCTGCTTATTGCACTGGTGAACAATAATCATTTCTTCATCGCTAGAGCTGGAGCTGCTACTTGAACCACCCATGCTTGTTCGAATCGCCAGTAACTTTAACAACAAACGTGTCAACTTTCTGTCTTCTTCTTCTCTGTTACAAGCGGGTGTGAGAAGCTTAAAGTTGTGTAGCACCATCTAACGTAGAGTGATTTTGCATACTCTTCTATTCGACGCCAGTGAAAATTATTTGGGTTTTATTCCGGAAAAACATCTCGAAAAACGCTGACAATAAACGCAAAGGAAAAGCGTTGTGTACGAGCCTTTACTTGTCTATAAATCACTAAATGGCCTAGGACCTCAATACATTACAGATATGCTCACTAAATACAAACCTAACTGATTTCTCAGATCATTAAGATCAAGTAAATTAGAAATTCCAGGAGTTCAGTCAAACCAGGGTAAATCTGCCTTCAGCTACTGGAACCCCCGCTGCTGGAATCAGCTTCCAGAAATGATCAGATGTGCTCCAACATTAGCCAGATTCAAATCAAGACTTGACTCATCTGTTTAGCTGTGCCTTTACTGAATGAGCACTGTGCTACGTCCGACAGATCACACTATTATGTCTTTATTTTCTTTTTTATTAATTTAAAACTAGTTTTAACACATTTTGATTCTGTTTTTAATTATTTTTATTCTTTGTTGTTTTTATTTCTTGTACTTTTATTTGATTCTTGCTTATGTAAAGCACTTTAAATTACTATTATGTATGAAATGTGCTATATAAATAACTTGCCTGGCCTTGCCTAACCACGCATAAATGTTTCTCGAAAACACAATCATGTACAGTTGAAGTCAGAATTATTAGCCCCCCTTTGAATTTTTTTTCTTTTTTTAATATTCCCAAATTATGTTTAACAAGGACATTTTCACAGTATGTCTGATAATATTTTTTCTTCTGGAGAAAATCTTATTGTTTTATTTTGGCTAGAATAAAGGAGTTTTTAATTTTTCAAAAAACATTTTAGGGTCAATTATTAGCCCCTTTAAGCTATATATTTTTCGATAGTCTACAGAACAAACCATCATTACACAATAACTTGCCTAATTACCCAACCTGCCTAGTTAACCTAATTAACCTAGTTAAGCCTTCTATATGTTTTAGAAATGTGTGAAAAAAAATCTCTCTCCCGTTAAGCAGAAATTGGGGAAACAAATAAACAGGGGGGCTAATAATTCGGACTTCAACTGCACATAAGTGCTGCTGAAATATTATTGTAGTCCAGTTTGGGCTGTGTATAGTGTTACTAGACTTTCGCCACTTATGCTATACGTTCTAAGCAACTGAAAAAACAAACAACAAACAAACAAACAACAAAACAAACAAACAAACAAAAACAAACAAACCAAACAAACACAACACACACACACACACAAACAAACAAACACATCACACACAGGTCAGTATGTGTATATGTAACTTTTCCAGGCCGCCAAAACACATCAACCCCAGAGGGTTAATGGTCCAATGAAATGCAGGTAAAAATAAATAACTAATACAAATTATACTAATAATGTATAAACTACATAAATACACATAATTATATATTACATGTTTATTTTAGTAAGGTTTGATTTTTGACTAGATTAAAGCCTCAGAGCAGGGGAAAAGAAGGGCTTTTGTCAGTTGTCTCACCAGCTCAAGATAAAAATATCCCATGCAAAATGTGAGGAGACGCATGATTTTATAGTTTACAAAGTTTAATTGCTAAAAAATAAACAGTAAGTATTTTAATGCTATCACATATACAATAGTCTGTTTGTAATTTCATATAATATATAACAACAATTTGTTATATCATTATAAAGATAATCATGTTTATATAAACGCCATAAATGAAGAGGACTTCTTTCCTCCTGAATCCCGGGTCTGAATGCAGACAACGTGGACAGCAGTGCAGCAGGTCTGTTTCCCTATCTGTTACAACCATTAACCCTTCTGCCAGTAATCTGGAGGATTTTACACATGTGCGAGCACGGCAGCACGGCGATGTGTCTGAATGGTAACAAACTCAACTGATAAAAGACAAAGTCTGCCATTCTCCAATTCTCGTACAGTTCTCCCAACAAAAATGCTTGCTCCACACAAACAAGTTGGCTGTATCGGTACTGCCAGCATTGCAGAGAAAGCCATGCAACAAAATCCGTGGATCATAAAAACAAAGACATATAAGCCTTCATGAATGGCTAAATACTGCATGTCGTGTGCTTTCTCACAGCTTGGCAGGTCTGTGGTCTGTCCATATTAGTCTGTCATCGGAAAGCACGTGCAGTCATGAATAATTAAGAAGCAGGGTCTTCTCATAGGATAAGAAAACTCTGCTATGAATAATAATGAGAAACTGACACGTCACCACTCCACTAGCAGATGTGCGCTACATCACCGTTTATGATCATGCCCCAATAGTTATTTTAAACCCAGAAGATGAAATTAGCTGACAAAAGCTACAAATTTCCCCACAATTAAAGCTAACAGGTGCTAAAGCTGCCTGAAATGATGCTCAACACACACACAAATCTGTTAAAATAAAAAAAAAGGGTGTCTTGAACCTTTAAAAGACATCATGCGACGAGAATGTGTCCTTTACTCTAAACGCCACACTACAAGTATTTCAAATTTTAAAAAGAAATGCTAATTCTACAAACATTCAGTGTTCGCTAAAACATAGATCATTTAATTCTGTTCGAATTTAGAAATAAAGTTCCATTAATAAATGCAGATAGATATTTAGAGGCTCACCTTGAGGTTGTCGGCTAGGATGGTAAATCTCCAGATCAAACGGCTGTGCGCTTGTCTTTTGGATCACAGTGACATTGTGGCCTGTCCATTTATTCGCTCTGGCTAAAGTGTTGGTCCTCCAGTCTGTCCAGTACACGCCACCTCCAAACAGAGACACAGCGAATGGGTGCGACAGGTACTCGTGGCCCCTGAGGATCTCGATGACCCCGCTGCCATCATACAGGGCTGAATATATCGCATCTGAGCTGAAGGGGAAGACAAACATGAGGTGAGATGACACATCCACAAATCAGCAAGATGCTACAAAGATGACAACTTCCCCTGGGAGATGCTGAAGGTATGAGCTTTTTTTGTTTGTTTGTTTGTTTGTTTGTTTGTTTTCCACAAAAACAAGAACCATGCTCATGCTGTTGCTTTTTTATGGGAATCATTGCATAATACCTTATTTCCTTCATTACTATAGGTTTAAATACAACACAAAACACTAATAATCATCTGTAAAACATAAAATCTACTGTGTAAATAATTAGGATTTTTTTCCAAGCTGAAAACATATTCATAAAATATTCATGTGACAAAATACTGTTGGAGATTTCTACTTCAAAACTACATGTTTATTCTAATATGTTCACTGCCATTTTTTTTTTTTTTTTTTTGCAATTCTTAGACAACATAGCTTACATTGTATGCCAAAACACTATGACTGAAAAAATATTTATATATATATTGTAATGTGAACTAAAATCTAATGCATTTTTTTTAAAGCTGAGAGCCCATTTTGTGAGAAAATACCATTTCATTTTTCTACCAATAACTGCATGCTTATTCTAATCTGTTAACTGCAATTTCTGTGTAATTCTGGGACAATATAACTTTTGTTGTATGCCAAAACATGGGCCCTATCATACAACTGGCTCAATAAGGCGCAAGACATGTTTGGCGCGATTTGTTGCTATTTTCAGACCAGCGCAACCCTAATTTTTTATGTTTTGCACCATGTTGTTAAAATAGCAAATCCATTTGTGCCACTTTGAGGACAGTATTTAATACACACAGGATGATCAGCAATACACAAATATCTTTACATGTGGAAAAAATTAAAGGATTAAAATGTTACAAAAAAAATAACTATTTTCTACATAAATATAACAAACACGACCTCCATGCCTTCTTCATGTCGGGGGGCTTTTTTCAGTTTATTCATGACAGTTTGCGTTTGTATAATGTCATTATTATTAGCAGTATTATTTATTATATGCATATTTATATTTGTTTTAATAAAACAAGTTTAGATTTGTCCACCTGTTGGGTTTTGGAGACATATGCATCACCATATGGGGCAAAAGAATAGGACATGTGTTTGAATAGAACTCAGTTTTTTGACCACTTCGTTATTATTGTTCATTTATTCGTTTGCTGGAAATTAGAAGTACATTTAGAAATAGTTTTAAAAACAAATCTTTGCGCTTAACAAACTAAATTAAATATGTATGCTAATGAATGTCTTCAGTGGAGTGCGTACAACACTGCTTCCTTATCCAAAAAGTAAAGGAGTAAGGAGTAAAAGTAAAGTGAAAGTAAAGAGGGCTGAATGGAGGAGGCTCGTTCTTTATTATTGTGCTGCAGATGGTCTGTTTAACTGCTTTCTCGCTAGTGAAGCGTTCAGTTTTTCCACTTGCAAAGTCTGCCATGTAAATAGCAAATGCACCATGGTGCGACACAACACAAAACACACAGCACAAAACACACCCATAACTCATTAAGAGAATAAGCACAAGCCTGTTAGACCATGCGCCAGGGAGTATTTTTCCATCCTTAAAATAGCAAAAGTGGATTTGGACTCGCCCTTAATACTTTTGCACCATGCGCTTTAGACTTTGCGCCTGGATCATTAAAATAGAGCTCTGAGACTGGACAAAAAACTTGTAATGTGAACCAAAATATAATGTTTCATTGTATTTTTTTTTAACTAACTCCTACCGAGCATCTGTCCACACTATTCTCCTCTCCTGATGGTCCAGGGTGAGTCCATTAGGCCATGCTCCGATCTCCATGTCCTTGTACACAACATGTCTTCCACTTCCACTCATGGACGTCGCCTCGATCCGAGGAAAAGTGGCATCCCAGTCAGTCCAGAAAAGAATGCTATATGTAAATAAAAACAATTTACGATTATGAATTATTCTTCACACTATATAACAAATTCCAAATCAAAATGATACATTTCAAATAAAACACAGTAAACACATCTAAAACACACTTTTTACTGTTTCCACGTGGTATTAACAATCATTTTTAGTGAAAAACTAGTCATCAGATTAACAGAAATGAATGACTATACATATAAAGTCTGTCTAATCTGTCTATTTGACGACTAGTCTAGTTTTGGGCTATTCTTAAATGTCTATTAGATTTTCACTGAGAGCACAAGTTTAACCTTGTTTTAGATAAGTTGTCTATGTTTAGATGTCTATTAGACATCTATTAAACACAAAATTGTTTGCTGGGTAGGACCCACACGCACATTTATACATTACAATTGGCCATAGTAATTGGCCAAAATGTTGTTTCAAGAGTTCCTACTTAGATATGCTTAACGTTTATAGCAGGTTTTTCATGCTGTCCCGGGAGAGAACCCTGAGCTCGGAGATACTTGAGCCCAAGGGTCCTGCCCGATCAATAAGCATATAAGGGGATCCAAGATCAGGTAGGTCTTGAGAGCCCCCTTAGAAAAGGGAGGAAAAGGAGGAGATAGGGTGGAAGGGGGGATTCTTCCAAAATGAAGATAGAGCAGTAGGGAGAAAATGATCCATTTATAGAAAGCTTGGATCGCTCTGATTGGATTATTACTGATTACAGATGAGAAGCCAGACGTGCTCAATCATATCACGTGCTCCTCTTGAAATTAGTTTGTGAAACTTCATTTATCCAATCAACCTATGTCTATGGGAAACAAGAGCACCTGTAGAAGCATACAAGAAGAAAATGCAAATTCCACATAGAAAGGTCGTGTTTTTAACCAGCGACCTCCATGCTTTAAGGTTACAGCGGTAATGCTAAGTAATGTAACTCTAACCCTAACGCTACATTAACAATTTAATAACTTATTTTAATTTTAACTTAAAATAAAACCCATATGACTATAGTGCCCTGACGCTTTCTTATAAGAGTGTATATTTTATTCTAACATTGTCATTTTATTAAAATTGCAAACACAAAAGAGTTCTGAGTATTTCCTGAATGGTCATAATGGTCAAACTGAGTGCATGCATTTCATCTTCTGTTACTTATTCTTTGGCTATTGAATACATGTGCCTTTGCTGCCTAGCAACTTTCCACTAACAAAAAAAACATAACTTTCTGCTAACAAAATTTCTGATAGAAAACTTCAGACCTTTCCTTTCAGAGTCTTTCAAAGCAACATTTTCACAGAAAAAAAACAACAACCAAAAAAACCTTGCTTTCCTTCTTGCTGCATAAAGTGAGGTATGCACCTTTGCAGGCGGTCTAATAAATATTATAGGATATATTACCAAAAAGATAATATTTTAGGGTAATTACAGCATAACATATGACAACAAACATTCAAAGCCTAATTGAATAATCTTAATAAAAGCTACAAATGTAAATATGACGTGACAATATGACATCTAATGTGAACGGTCAGAATGGCCGCTATGACCATTCTAGAAGTAATAGAATTCTGCTAGTTCCAGTGTTAACGTGTTGAAATGTTTCTCTTGTGACCACTTGCTTTCAGATTTCATTGCTTCCAGGTGCTCAGTGTGATGCACTATTGAATGAACAAACCTATGTTATAAGGCTTACAAGCAAACAGGAAAGCAATAAAAAATAAAAAGGACGATGATATCTACTGCAGTATTGTTTTATTTGACATGCTATTTACAATAAGTGAATTTAGATGCTATTTTTACTTACTGGACATAGTGTTAGATATCTGCACCTCAATATTAAGGATATATTGTAAAATAGGATGTGAAAACACCATACTAAATATAAATAAGAATATTTACAGTGTCAAATGGTTGCCTCTTTATTGGCACAATAAATCCTTCCCTATATCTACCCTTCACCCTAACCCTGCTATGAAATGTAATATTATGTGTAGTTTTTGAATATTCTATCCATTTTATTTAAAATAAAGGCATTTGTGATCTGCTGTGTGATGAGGTGAAAAAGAAAAGAAAGAATGCAGCATGGAGAAAACATTGTTTTTATTTTGACTGTTCAAACCAGGCACTTGTGAGTGGAGTCGGTGCAAATCGCCTCTGCCAGCAGAGAGTGTAAATAGACACATTATTTTATTAATTAATGTGTCACTGTAATTTTTAATAATAATAAAAAACTTCCACATCTCATTTAATGCAATGGGTGGGGCAGCTTATCACTCACAGGAGATGGACTACAAACCAAAAGGATCCAGTCAATTCCTAATGGACAACATTCCATTTTTTTAAATTGTATTTAAATTAAATTAAATTAAATTAAAACAAATTAAATTAAATTAAATTAAATTAAATTAAATTAAATTAAATTAAATTAAATTAAATTAAATTAAATTAAATTAAATTAAATTAAATTAAATATTTTTGAATTTAGTTACTGAGGCTATTTAACTTTTGTAACATACGTTTCAGGCTGTCAAATTAAATATATATATAATATATTATATTATTATATATATATATTATTATTATTTTTTTTTTTTTTTGTGAGGCTATTTTACTATCGCAACTTTCATTTCAGGCTGTGATTTCCACTGTTTACAAACTCGGACACTAAGCTATTGAGACACATACCTTTAAATCTGCTTTAAAATATGACAGGTAAATACAGGGAACGACTCCATTTAATGTTAAATGCTAAGACAGAAGCCAAAGCATTTCCAGTTTTTACACTAGAGTAGCAACACGAAATTTGACAGCTAGATTTAGGCTCAAAAATAGTAAGTCACATCTTATTTTTAAATGACCACAATGTTTAAATAAAATAAAGTAAAATAAAATAAATCATGCATCTTTAAACAAATATTATTTCTACATAATAAGTTCTACATATATAATATATACATTTATTTTTACTTTATTTCACTCAATTTATTCCCCAAATATTTATTATTATTATTATTATTATTATTATTATTTTTTTTTTCATTATTTTTTTTTTCATTTATTTATTTATTTTGTATAATTATTATTATGAATTGTATTCATTTTATTTATTTTTTGTTGGCCCTAACTTGACTCCAACTTTGAAAACATTATAATATTGGGTAGATATTTATTCATTAGTCTGTTCAAAATTAGCCATTCTGAATGTGGAACAGATTTGAAAGCATTCATTTATTTAACATATTTAATTTAAATGCAGTTGTGTACTTAATATACTGTCTTCATAGCTAAGCCCAAGCAAGAATATGAGATAAACAGAGATAATAAATGTGTGTTTTTTTTTTAAGAGGAAGTCAATATCAAACATGAAGGTTAATTTGAACTAGTTTAGCAGTTCTCTGGGGTGGCACATTCTGGGGGTATTATCGGGATTATAAAATGCTAAATTCTTGAATCAAACTAATATGCTAATAAAATGTGTGATCGTGTTCCTGCATCAGGCATCAAAAACAATTAAACTGTTAGCCAAATGTTTGAGGAGCATGGAAGGCAAGCACAAAACATACAAAAAGGCTTCAGATGAATTTTGCTTCAAGGATGTTGCTGCCTTCTTTTCAGAAGGCCAATTAATTGGCCAGTGGCACACAGTCATTAAACCAGGCTTTCAATGAATAAAAGAGTTGCTAATTACAAAGACAGTTAATCCCTTCAGAACATTTTCAACACACCTCTCCATGACATCGTCTGCACAGGGCATTTTCAGACTAACTATGTAATGATTTTTCTTCTTTTTTTAATATGTGCTACGCTGCTGAGTGTGAAATCACTCCCTGAATATTGTCCCTAATTGTTCTTTTCAGCTTTCAGTGAAATAATTTACAGTATGCCATCCAACTGAGCACCAATATGAGCTCTCGTTGGACTGTGGAGATGCCATATTTCTACTCAATGGGTTGCTCACTGGATTTAGACAAAATGTTTCCGCTGTACAAAACAGGCAAACATAAGCCACAGTTAGGGATACAACAACAAATTGATTAAAATAAAGGATTTTAAAAAAGACTTACAAAAATGATGATTTATGTAGTTTTTGTAATGATTTATGTAATTATTTGAGTCTTTGTGCAATGGTACAAAAAATGGGCCACCAAAAGAAGCGCAGGGTAATAAATAATGGATTCGATATGAAAGAGGGCAGAGTGAATTGCATAAAATAATAAAAAAAAATAAAAAAAAATAACTAAAAAAAAAATAAAATAAAAAACAAAAATTAATTAAATTAAATAAAATACAAAACAATAAAATAAAAATAAATAGATTAATAGAATGAATAAAATAAATAATAAAGAATAAAAATAAAAACAATAGCTATTATTTTTTAAATATTTGTAACATATATAATACTATAATACTTATAGTATTATTTATAATATAATAATATTTAATTATATGTATTTATTTTTAAATCCACAAAAAGCAAGCAATATAAATTAAAGTAAAATAAAAAAATGAATAAAAATAAAATAAATAAAATATATATTATTTTTTAAATATTTGTAACAGATATAAAATTATATTATTTGTAGTATTATTTATAATATAATAATATTTAATTATATGTATTTGTTTTTAAATCCACAAAAAGCAAGCAAAATAAAAAATCTAATAGATATAATTTTCTTATATTTGTAACAGACAATATTATATTATGTATAGTAATATTTATAATATAATAATATTTAATTATATGTATTTATCTTTTAATCCACAAAACAATTAAAATCTAATTATATACAATTAATATATATAAAATAAATAATACTTAGATTGTAAAAGTTCTCTCTAATATCAACACATCAGAGCCAGCTAATTTTCCGCTTTACATTGTCATTGAGCATTACGCATGCTGCTCTGGGATCACTGTGTGACTTTTCCGAAGCCTATGCTGTCAGTTTGAGATGTTATTCTCCCTGCAAGGCTCGATATGAAATGTGGAGCTGAGCAAAAGAAGAGCACAGCTGAGAGTAAGAAGACGAAAAAAGAAACAGAACGCAGCAAACAAACAGAAAGATGCACTGCGTTATTCTAGAAGTATCATTAGTAATAGATGACAAACAAGTCCCCTGAAATATGATTGCTCTGTTATGTACCCAAGATAGTCTCTTTGAGGACAAATTACAACAAAAATAAAGAAAATAAAGTTTTCCCCCCCCCGAATGTTAACTATTGTTGCTGTTAATGTCGCTGAATATAACTTTTAACTTTGACAGTCACTTTGCTAGTATTGTACCGTCTTATATGAGAAAAGCTACCACGGTATAAAGTTTTAATGACAATCTGTCAATATAAAAGTCTTACTTAATTTTGTCGGGTTTCTAAAATTTAATTTGTTCAATTCGTCATAATTTGTTGTTAAATTGAATACAAGTTTCATGATTTTAATTAAGTGGACATAATTTTTGGTTAATAAAATTAATTATTTCTATCAAAGATCCCATGAAGTGCTCTGAAATGTGCAAATGATTCAGTGTTTGATGTAATCTCAATTAAAACCAGAAGACATGATGGGGCATAGATTGATTCATTTCGCAGGAAGCAAGAAAACCTAAGGATATGAATGTTTATATCTTCTAAATGCAGATTTTTGTCACAGTTTTGATTACAGATTGCCTTAAGACTAACATATTGATACTAAACACCTAAAAAACTTTTCATTTTGATTTCTTTGGGACTAAAGAAAATAAATAAAAATGGAATTGAGAAATAAAAGAGAAGTCAAAGAGCCCTAGAATGATTAAAATGAAAAACAGAGTAGGAGGAAAGGAAATGAAGCTGTGGTGAATTGTGTATGAGACTAATACGCACCCCTGTCCTGGGTCTACAGCCAGCGCTCGCGGGTGCTCCATGCCACCGGCAATCAAAGTGGTTCTCATTTCCCCATTCAGCTTGGCCACCTCAATTTGATCCAAGTTGCTGTCTATCCAGTAGAGGTTTCCTGCAATCCAATCCACTGCGAGTCCCTCTGGGGTGGCCAAACCATGCTGAATCACGACCTCGACCCCGGTCACACCTACAAAACAAACCACTCGCGCTGGTTCATGGGCTGGTCAGGGTTTCAGATTCAGCACAGCAAAGCATTCTGCTTGTTTTGAACTTTCTTTTGAAGTGTTCAGCTCTTCAAAATGCTGCCGCTCGCTGGAAAGGCCAGTGTGGGCCAGAATACATTTCTATGCTGATTTATGCTGCTCCTGCTCATGTTATTCACCAGCAAATGATGCAGCACAAAGATGCCCAAAGGAGGTTTAATAGCAAAAGGGAATGTTTACTGAAAAACTAAAACCAATTGAACTAAACAAACTAACAAAACATTTAAATGGTTTTGTTTTTAATTGAACTTAAAGCTGGAATAAAATAATCAGGACATATTGCAAATTGTTGCCTTTTCAAAAGACTGAAATAAACTAAAGCAATTAATTGCATCAAAAATAAACTTAAAACGAAACAGGAATATTTTAAAAGTAATAATAAAAATGACTGCAAATGCAAAGTAAAAATAGTACAATGTAAAGGATATATCAGATCCCCTAGTTATTTGTGATTTTGCGATCGCTGAATCCTGCAAAATTCTTGATTTAAACGCAAAATAATCACAAAAAAATGTCCAATTCCAAACCATATTATCAAATTAGATTTATTTTAGTTTACAATGAATTGTTTTACGTGACTTATAGACATTGCATACACAGCGCATGTGATGTATTTGAGTGTCTCTCGAAAAATGACCTCTCACCTGCGTCCTCACAATCCTAACTTTACATGAAAGTCGACTGTCCTGCAGCATGTGCAGTAAGCAGAAGCAAATGAAGCACAAGTGATTTACATTTGAAGTCAATGCAATGGTGAATAACATGGCGCAAATTGGGCATTTTATGCGTTTGACGCGCTTCAGACTGCAAAAGAAAGTGGGTGCAAACATCTAACAAATGGAGCAATGGAACAAACAAGAAAGCAAGCAGCTTAGAATGATGGAGATTAGTTCAAGGATTTGGACGTGACCAAATTGAAGGACATTATTTTTGCTTTACATGTATGGCTGGTAGACTATTATGATGTGCGTTAAATTGTTAAATTATTTCGCTTAACTCTATCCCTGCCGCTGACGAAAGAAAATGCTTCCCTGCCATTGGCAAGTTTTACGGCAATCCGTGTCCTAGGTGTATTACGGTAGGGGAAGCCCTAACTCATGTCCTGAGTGAGGTACATGACGTCAGATGCTCCGGAGAGTGAAATCTGTGAAAGCGAAAGTAAGATCGTGGATAAAAGTAAGAGTTGTACAACTTTCTTTTGGCTTAATCTCTACTGTTTTAGATCTTGTCTTAACAAGGGACCAAAATAAAGAAGCTTTTTTATGATTTGTCATTGTTATTGTGTCAGATTGCTCATAGGCTACCTAATATGGTAAATATAATATATATATATATATATATATATATATATATATATATATATATATATATATATATATATATATATATATTATAGGTGGGCATAGATTAATTTTTTTAATCTAGATTAATCTAGATTAATTTCAAAATTAATCTAGATTAATCTAGATTAAAATGGCTCATTTGAATTCTGCCGAAGGTATTCAGAATATGTGTGTTACCCAAATAATAAGTCTTTGAGAACGGGTTTCTCAAGCCGGGTGTCGCATTAGACCAGTGTCTCATCTCCAAAATGTTTCCAAAATGCATCACAAACTGCTTGAGAAACTGTTCTACTATGATAATTGGTGATGAAAATAAATGATGTTCAATAAGATGTGTTTACTTACTTGTGTTTACTGTTTATTCAGTTAAACATGAATGTTGAACTGTAGGCCTACATAAGCTCCAAACAGCGAATTCTTAATCAGACTAAAGTCAGCACTGAACTAAACAGAAATGGAATTAAGACGTGGAGTATGCAGATTTTAGTGGCATTATTGAAGTAAACACCGCGGTCTTTAGGACCTTTCGCCATTTTCCGACAAGGTCCACACGCGGCTGTCAGAAAGGACTGCACACACACATACACAAACACACACGCACACACATCGCGAAATGCGGAAGTTTTTTTTTCTTACCATTTGGCATGCGTTATTAAACTCCATAACTCTCTCACCTGTCCTTACTCCGTATTTGCGTCTATATTACCCCAGTTTGTCACGAAGGAATAAATGAAAAGTGAAACTGCAGTTAGAGTCAGGCATCCTGCTGATTTGATTCAATAGAGCAGACGGCTCACCGGTCAGGTATACATCCGCGGTAATATATCAAGGTGAAAGTCATCATAGCTTGCGTAGAATAGACCCAGCTCCCAACCCAACTTTGAGAATAGATTAACGGCGATATTTTTTTTATCGCGCGATAAGAGTCTCGCGTTAACGCAGCACGTTAACGCCGTTAACGGCCCAGCACTAATATATATATATATATATATATATATATATATATATATATATTGGCCTTAAATCAAAATCTCGATTAATTGAACATTTTAACTCGATTGCGATTAATGAATGATTATTTTATAAAAAAATTTTGCCCTCACAGTTTACTGACAAGCCACGACGAGAGGTATGTAACTGCACGAAGGCTATGCCGGATCATATGTGTGGGCTCAAAGCAGAAGTATAAACAGAGTGGGGTCACGTGACTCAACACACTGTAGAGAAATTTATTGAAAATCTGACCTGAAAAAATTATATTCATTATAGGTTCTGAATGCCAATTTCAATTACTTTTCGATTAATCGCCCAGCCCTATTATGTTATACGTATATTTTTTAATCGCAAAATTGTCTGCAAATTTCATTTTTATCGCAAAAAAAAAAAAAAAAAATCACAAAAACAAATAGTGAAAAACTAGGGAGTCTGATATATACAATTCAAACTAGTATAATGTACTTAATCATACTTAATAAGATATATGATGTACTTTCCTAACTCCACCCCAACCCTACTGTGAAACATTTTCAATGTCAAAAGACTTTAAGTATAATTTTTTTGTGTTTTGAATTATGAGGACATCCCATGTGTCCTCAGAATTCAAGACACTGAAAACAAGCTTAAACATGTAATACCTATAGGACATACCCATATTACTAAACAAATGTACGCCCTTGTAAAACCACATAAACCTGAACACACACAGACAGGCACACACGCAAACCTATGGTGGTTTTATTTGACCATATAATACAATTGTATTGATATGAACTTACATATCATGCTTTTACTGTAATAACTACCCAATAATTGAGTAACAATTGGGAAAACTCAGACTCTACCTCAACAACTTAAAAGAAAAGCTTATTATCTTTTTTTTAACCTAGTATTACAGTACTTTCTAATGTAATTATGCACTAATTGAATATACAGTAAAATAAAGTACCACCAAAATAGGTTCATATCTGTGTGAACTATCCCTTTAAGAAACCCATTATGGACCAGCATGCACCAACATCCAAAGCAGGTGATCAGCATCCAGAGCAACACATTTGCAGGTCTTTTCAACTCGATGTCTGGAAAATAAAATAACTCCAGAGAAGAAAACACAAGCATTAAAGGCAAGCAGTTTTCCCCCAGCAGTAAACAGCTATCTATAATCCAGCTGTTTGCAATTACTCTCAGCTGTGGAGGGGCTTTATGAAATGCTAACAAAAGGAGAGAGCAATAGCTGCACTGGGGGCCTGCTCCTCCGAGAAAAAGACTCAGATGTGTGTTTAATGCAGCTTCAAAATAGCCTTCAAAACAATACAAGGCTATTCAGGGGCTCCTTCTGAGATTTCCGGCTTCGTTCGAAGAGGCATTGGACGCTCAGTGCATACTGTATTGCGTTACTAATCAGGAGACGTGACCTACGTGCTAGGAATAGATATCTAATACTGTAGGAACGAATATCTATCCTGAACGGTACATTACATTTCCACTGATGAATGGTTTGTTAGGATAGGACAATATTTGGCTGAGATATCAAACTATTTAATAATCTGTAATTGAGCAAAGAGTTTTAACAGGAAATTTACTAAATATCTTCATGGAACATTATTTTTGGTTAATATTATAATGATTTTTGCATTAAAAATTATATTTTTGACCCATACAATGTGTGTTTAGCTGTTGCCAACATTATACTTGCAACTGGTCCAGGGTCACAAATAATAAGCCAATTAAAAACTTAAATCCAAATTATTAATCATAGAAATAAATATGCCACATATTAAAATATTGTGATCTCCATCACCCTACTTTATTAACCCCACAAACTGGATTGTTTAAGTAAAAAGACCTTTAAAAAGTGTAGCTTGTAATTATTATGTGGATAATAATGGCAACATTTCAAGACCATTTTCTGCAAAGCAGCTTTCCAAACAATAACACAACAACAACTCAGTTTCTAAAGACTCAGATGTGTTTAATGCACCTTCAAAATAGCCTTCAAAACATTACAAGGCTATTCAGCAGCTCCTTCTGAGATTTCCAGCTCTATTTGGAGAGACATTAGATGCTCAGCGCATACTGTACTGCATTACTATTCAGTTGACGTGACCTGTGTGCTAGGAACAGATATCTAATGGGAACGAATATCTATTAGAAATGGAATATTACATTTCCATTGATGATTTTTTTTGACAATATTGGGCTGAGATATCTATAAAATTATTAAATAATGTGTAATCTGAAGGTTCAAAGCAATCAAAACATAAATAAATTCCATATTAAGTTCAATCAAAAATTGTGTTTGATAGGAAATTGACAAAATATCTTCATGGATCCTTATCTTTGCTTGATATTCAAATGATTTTTGGAATAAAAGAAACTTCCATAATTTTAGGAGGCATAGGACGCTGTACTGCTTTACTATTCAGGGGATGTGACCTGCGTGCTAGGAATAGATATCTACTCCAACTAAAGCTTAGGTTAAACAAAAGGCTGAGCGGGAACGGGACATTAAATAGTGTGTTCATTACCTCCGGTCTCTGAGAGCTTTCCCCGATAGATCTTATCCTCCACCACATCGGTCCAGTAGAGCAGACTGTGGCTGAAGTGGAAGTCGAGAGCGATGGTGTTGCGCAGGCCGGGCACAAGCAGGCTGTAGTCGTGTTTATGAAGATCGATTCGTCTAATCTCATGCCGGATGGAAAAGATCACAAAAGCCTCAAAGGGATCTTGGAGAAGAAACAGAACGGTTATTAACACCACACACCTGTGCATTATGGGGTTACGGGGGCGATGTCTATGCACAAACACTAATTAGTCTGATGGCCATCTACTAATTTTATTTGTAGGCCAACGTTAAGATAATCCTGTTTGACAGACACAGTTCAGTAATTTGCAGGAGTGATAACCGTGTTCAATAACTTGAAAAATTAAGGAAATGACAGGCGCATTTACAAAAATAATATGCAGTGTGTATTGAAGCGAACTGATTTATTTAATGAGGAGTTTAAACATATGTTTGTCACAGGGAACTTGTCAGATCTTCTAAGCCAAATAAGCATACGAGAAGCCTGTTTTAAACATAAACGATAGTTCACTCAAAACTCAATCAATGCTGTCATCATTTAATCACCCTTCACTTATCTCAAACCTGTTTGGGTTTCTTTTTTTTCTGTTGAGCACAAAATAATTTATTTTGAAAATGTTGAAAACCATAGTGTTTGTTTTTAATACTATGAAAGTCAATGGATACATTCTTCAAAATATCTTCTTTTGTATTCAACAGAAATAATATTAAAAAAAAGTTTTTTTGGAATCACTTAAAGCAGGGATGTCAAACTCAGTTCCTGGAGGGCCGCAGCCCTGCACAGTTTAGTTCCAACCCTGCTTCAGCACACTTACTGGTAGGTTTTTAAACAAGCCTGAAGGACTCAATTCGTTTGATCAGGTGTGTTTAATTAGGGTTGGAACTAAACTGTGCAGGGCTGCGGCCCTCCAGGAATTGAGTTTGACATCCCTGACTTAAAGAGTGGATAGTGGTAAATAGTAAGTAACTGGGTGAACTATTCCTTTAAATCTAATTATTTATCAAGCAAAAATAAATAAATAAACAAATAAATAAATAAATAAATTCCTTCATTCATTCATTTTCTTTCGACTTAATCCCTTTATTAATCAGGGGTCGCCACAGCGGAATGAACCGTCTACTTATCCAGCATATGTTTTACGCAGCGGATGGGAACCCAGCACTGGGAAACAGCCATACACTTTTGCATTCACACTCATACACTATGGACAATTTAGCTTATTCAATTTACCATACCGCATGTCTTTGGACTGTGTGGGAAACCGGGGCAAGTGACTTTCTAAGCCGATGCAAAAATAAATATGCTACGAATTAAAATACTGGATCTGCACCTGCCTCTATTATTAACACCACAATCTGGACTATTCAAGCACAAAGACCCTTAAAAACTGTTGCTTATACTAAGTGGATAATAACGGCAAACCCCTGAAGACCATGTTCTGCAAAGCAGCTTTCCAAACAATAACTTTATCATTATATCATTATTTATACAACAGTGTCGGTTTCTCAAATCTGATTTGTTGATAGCCGTGCAATACTATGCAATATCAGAACTTGTACAGCCTCTTCACCCTTGTGTATTACTCCGCCCACATTGCGGCAGATCAATAAACTCATCACAGTTTGACAAATATTGTTGCTGTTGGACAACATAATGTACTTTTGTGGCTTTTTTTAGGTGAGAATGTGATTGCAACTATGCAGTTTATTTATAAGGATAATGCCTATTTTAAATATTTATAATTTCTGAGATACAGTGAGTCGGCATCCATCAGCCTGTCATACTGAGCAGAGTAAAGATGGTTGACGTTCTGCCACAAGATAGAGACAGAGACCGCATAATAAGCCCTTAGAGGAGAAAAACTCTACAGCTGATTAATCATTATTATATAGGTGACTTTCTAAGTTGATCTCTCTCTTTTTTGTATGTTGTAGTGCTGTATTTATACCATAGTAATCTGGTAGTGTTTCTGGTAATGTTTACTTTGCTTTGGCTTTTTCAGAGTTCAGTATTGTGATATCCTGATTGCAACCGAGAAATACTGAGAAATCTCTGTAGACTGATGGCATTTCAGGCCGTTCAGCCTTATAATCTTAACATGTCAGCAAAATCACCTGTTTTGTCATCACTTTAGACATTACGCTAGATAATTATTCAAATATTAACTCTAAAGTGACATTTGTGAAGTAGTAACGGTTTCTGCTGTTCTGATGTCAGCTGCAGATGTGAATGAATGGTGGAAAAAAGTAGTTCCTCATACAAAAGGATTTTTTGACTGTCCGTGCTTGATTTTCTTTTTTAAATACACGATTATGCAGTCGAACTGCTACTCATGTGATATTGCTCATTTATCATTTATATAATAATTTATGAATTTTTACAGTGTGAATGTTGCCAAAAAGATTTTAAAGTAAAGTGGACATCTACGTAGATAGATAGAGAGAAAGAAAACAAAATTTCTTGCAATAGGTAAAAAGCTGTAATAAAATAGTCTCATGAAAACAGAATAATGATGTTTAGAATAGAAATGTTGTTTTTGCAGCTGAATAAAATTATAAGATAAATGGGTGACCCTTTAAAATAATGGTCCATTAGTTTATATATATATATATATATATGAGCTAAGTATGAACAATCTTTCAACATTTACTAATGCCTTAGTATTGAAGCAATACAATTACAAAAGCTAAAATGTGAATATAGTTCAAATAAAAGCTAAATAGGGCAACACACTGGCTCAGTGGTTAGCACTCTCGCCTCACAGCAAGAAGGTTGCTGGTTCGAGTCCCGGCTAGGTCAGTTGGCATTTCTGTGAGGAGTTTGCATGTTCTCCCCGTGTTGGCGTGGGTTTCCTCCGGGTGCTCCGGATTCCCCCACAGTCCAAAGACATGCAGTACAGGTGAGATGAATAAACTAAATTGGCTGTAGTGTATGTGTGTGAATGAGTGTGTATAGATGTTTCCCAGTATATGGTTGCAGCTGGAAGGACATCAGCTGTGTAAAACATATGCTGGATAAGTTGGCAGTTCATTCCGCTGCGGCGACCCCTAATGAATTAAGGGACTAAGCTGAAGGAAATGAACGAATGAATAAAAGCTTAATATAAATATTTAGAAAAATATAAATATACAATACATTTTAAGAAAAGTTATAAAACTGAATAAAATAAATTAAAAGAAAGAAAAAATTAAATAATATTTTTAAATAATATATTTGATGAAAAAAACTATGTAATAAAAATTGCATGTATAATTAGAAATGCTTTTGCATTAAAACGTTCATACTGAAGCAATACAATTACAAAAACAAACATGTTAATATAGCTGAAATACAGATATTCAGAAAAAAATGAATAGAAATAAGTACTAAAACAAAAACAAAAAAAGTTAAAATAAAGTAAATGTTAACGTTAATATAATCAAAAGTTTCAGTCCAGCTCTACTAGGCAACATCTAAACCACTCCACTACCAATGAAATAAAACATCATTTGCATGGTTGTATGGCCACTGGAGACACCTGCTGAGAGCTATAAATGTGGCCGTCTACTACAACAAGGACTTCCTCTCAAAGCTATATATGTCACTAAATCCATAAAACACCACACAGATGCTTGTTGTCATATTCTGACTAATGACCCAAATTCAGATTCCATGAGACAATTTGCCATTTGGCAGGCGTGCAGCTGTAAAGACATTAGCTTCTCAATGGGACGCTCCTGCCTGCGTGTCCCGCTGTCATTGTATTACTGTTGCTCTTATTGCTGTGTATCATGGACAGATTCACTGCGGATGGACAGGAATGCATAAAGAATGAGAATCATAAAGCAGTCTACAGTATATGAATACTGCTACATTCTGTGCTATTCAAGTTTTAGTTTTTACTTCTTTTGTACTTGTATGTATGCATGTATGTATGTATGTATGTATGTATGTATGTATGTATGTATGTATGTATGTATGTACTATATGCATGCATTTATGTATGTATGTATGCATGCATGTATGTATGTATGTATGTATGTATGTATGCATGTATGCATGTATGCATGTATGTATGTATGTATGTATGTATGTATGTATGTATGTATGTATGCATTTATTTATTATGTGTATGTATATATTAATTAAATAATTCATTCATTCATTCATTCATTCATTCATTCATTCATTCATTCATTCATTTGTGTATTTATTTGTTTATTTATTTGTATATTCAATCATTCACTCTATATTCCTTCCTTAATTAATTAATTAATTAATTTAATTAATTCATTCATTCATTTATTCATTTATTCACTTATTTATTCATTCATTCATGTATTTATTTATTTGTATATTTATTTGTATTTATTCAATCAATCAGTCGTTCATTTATTCATTCATTCATTCATTCATTTGTGTATTTATTTATTTGTATATTTATTTGTATTTATTCTATCAATCAGTTGTTCATTCATTCATTCATTCATTTATTCGGCACATACCTCATAAAATGTTCATGAATACTGATTTTTCAAAACTTAAAACATTCCACAGAGTAAAAAACAATCAATAATAATAATAATAATAATAATAATAATAATAATAATAATAATAATAATAGAAATAATAATAATAAAAAAGTATATATTTGGTTTTTGTTTATATGTTGTAAGTAAAATTGATAAATAACTAAATACATATTTGTTGTATATGTTTGTTTATATATTGCAAGTAAAACAACAAACAAATATATAAATATATAAATATCAATACTACTACTACTACTACTACTAATAATAATAATAATAAGTAAATATTTGTTGTTCGTTTTTTTGTTTATATGTTGTAATGTAAATAATGTAAATAAATATTTGTTGTTTTTGTTTATATATTGCAAGTAAAACAAACAAATGAACAAATAAACAAACAAATAAAGGAAATATATAAATACTACTACTAATACTAATAACATTACTACTATTAATAGTAATAATAATAATAATAAGTATATATTGTTGTTTATTTTTTGTTTATATGTTGTACGTAAAATAAATAAATAAGTAAATAAATATTTGTTTTATATTTTTGTATAAATACTGCAAGTAAAACAAACAAGTGAACAAAAAATTAATATATAAATTCTACTACTTATACTAATAACAATACTACTATTAATAATAACGATACTACTACTACTACTACTACTACTACTACTAATAATAATAATAATAATAATAATATTAATAATAATAATATATAAGTATATATAAGTGTATATTTAAGTATATATAGTTGTTTATATGTTGTAAGTAAAATAAATATTGTATATTTTTTGTTTATATTGCTAAACAAACAAACGAACAAATAAACAAATAAATAAATAAATTCTAATACTAGTACTAATAACAATACAACTACTACTACTACTACTACTACTACTACTACTACTACTACTAATAATAATAATAATAATAATAATAATAAAAATAAATAAATAATTAAATGTTCGTAGTATATTTTGTCTAAATATTGCAAGTAAAACAAACAATTGAACAAACAAACAAACAAATAAAGAAACAAATAAATAAATACTACTACTACTACTACTACTACTACAACTAATAATAACAATAATAATACTACTACTACTACTAATAATAATAATAATAATAATAATAAAAATAATAATAATAAAAATAAATAAATAATTAAATGTTCGTAGTATATTTTGTCTAAATATTGCAAGTAAAACAAACAATTGAACAAACAAACAAACAAACAAATAAAGAAACAAATAAATAAATACTACTACTACTACAACTAATAATAACAATAATAATAATAATAATAATAATAATAATAATAATAATAATAATAATAATAATAACAACAATAATAATAATAATAATAATAATAATAATAATAATAATAATAATAATAATAATAATAATAATAAGTATAATAAGTAAAATAAGTATAATAATAATTACTATTGATATTAATTATTATTATTAATATTATTATTATTATTATTATTATTATTAGTCATTTCAATACCTGTGCTGTGGCAGCTCTCTCCATCTGGATCCAGTCTCCAGCCAGGATAACAGGAGCATTTGACAGTAGTCTTATGCTGTTCGCATATTTGACTGCACTTGAGGTGAGCGGAGCAATAGTCCACCGTTTCACATGTTCGGTTGTCAGAGCCAAGATGGAGTCCAGCGGGACATGAACACACCACCCCTTTGCTGGGGATCACTGAACACTGGTGACTGCAGCCTCCATTACCCTGTAAACACCTCTCTGAAACAGACAAAAACACATTCAAACACTATCAGCTTGAAGAGATGCTGATATGAAGCCTTGTTTTCTCAGATGTGAGATTCAAGGTGTGAACTGAACAGGAAAATCACAGATGAGGAGAAGCACGGTTTAAATTGAACATTTGCACTGAATTAGACGTCTATATTAACCTCAGTGATGCCATAGAAAATAAAAACATTCTGGGTTCCACAAATAAGCTTTCAATGAATTGTTCTTAAAGGAACATACGAAGAACATTTAAAATCTGAAGAATCGTTTTCTCAATAAAGAAGTTTGTGTGGAATGAAATTGTTCTATGTATTATAATAGTTATAACATAAGATGGAACATAAGATGCTAGTTAAGAATTGTCAATTTCAAAGAGTGCATTATGCTATATAAATATAGTAAGCTATTTTAATTCTAAAAATTATTTATTTTGTCTTTTGCCATGATGACAAAGCAAAATTTATTTATTTATTTATTTATTTATTTATTTATTTATTTATTTATTTATTTATTTATTTATTTATTTATTTATAATTTATTAGTACTTTTGCACATACTAGTATTCCATTTAATGTGCAATGTAAAGGCTCAACTAGGATATTTAGGTTAACCAGGCATGTGATTGACCTTATGAGCATTTATTTATTTATTTATTTATTTATTTATTTATTTGTTTATTTGTTTGTTTGTTTAGTTATTTATTTATTTGTTTAATCATGTTGTCTAACTAAACTAGAATGAATTAGACTGTGAAAATACAGTGAAAAAAAGTACTTTCTCAGTTAAACATCACTTGAGAAATACATACACACGTGTATATGCATATACAAACACTTGGAAATAATTAAATAAATAAATAAATAAATGCATATTCAAGTTAAATATTATTTTATGATAACATTTCAAAATCTCAGCAGTAGTAGATGCTTAACATTTTTTAAATAATAAAATATCAAATATACCACTAGGCTCATGTAATATGTTGTAGGAAAATGTGAGATTTCAGACATGTGACACAAAAAAATAGACATTGAAAATACAGTGAATAAAATGTACTCGCTCTGTTAAACATCACTTGGGAAATACATATACACTTTTATATATATATATATATATATATATATATATATATATATATATATATATATATATATATATATATATGGATATACAGTTGAAGTCAAAACTATTATACCCCCATTTAATTTTTCACAGTATGTCTGAAAATATTTTTTCTTCTGGAGAAAGTTTTATTTGTTTTATTTCGGTTAGAATAAAAGCAGTTTTTATTTTTTTAAAAACCATATTAAGGTCAAAATTATTAACCCCTTTAAGCTATATTTGTTTTCGATAGTCTACAGAACAAACCATCATTTTACAATGACTTGCCTAATTACCCTATCCTGCCTAGTTAACCTAATTAACCTAGTTAAGCCTTTAAATGTCACTTTAAGCTGTATAGAAGTGTCTTGAAAAATATCTAGTCAAATATTATTTACTGTCATCATGGAAAAGATGAAATAAATCAGTTATTAGAAATTAGTTATTAAAACTATTATGTTTAGAAATGTGTTGAAAAAATCTTCTCTCCGTTATACAGAAATTGGGGGAAAAAAACGGGGGGCTAATAATTCATGGGGGCTAACAACTCTGACTTAAACTGTACATACACTTGGAAATAAATAAATAGATAGATAGATAAATAAACAGGTAACACTTTAGAATAATGGTCCATTAGTTAATGCATTTACTAACATTACCTAAGTATGAATAATATTATGAACATGAACTAGTGTTATTTAACTTAAATAACATTAACTAATGTTAACAACGTTGAATAAATATCGTAATAAATGTATTACTAATTGTTTGTTCATGTTAGTAAATACATTAACTAATGTACCATTATTTTAAAGTGTTACCAATAAATAAATAAATAGTTTACGGTTTATAATGACACTTCAAAATCTAAGCAGTAGTAGTAGCTGCTTAACATATTTTTTAATACTGATATACATCTGAACTTACATAATATGGTAAGAACATGTACAATTCCAGACGCAGCATTACAGATTGAACATTTGAACAAAACCAGAAGCTCATCCTTTCTTCACTATGCCATTACTCCATTACACTGACCTACAGTTAAAAAACATCTCCAGCCCGATGTACAAACCTGAAAAAGTTGCATAAGAAATTACTTTATTCATAAAGCAGCTTCAATAAAAACCCAGAGCTCTGTATTACTACTGACTCCAGCGTCCATGTAGGCCAAACAAACTCATTCAAAGTGCGAGAAAAGCTCTCTCTTCGGTTAAAAAGAAACGAGGCTCTGCGATACAACCATCTTTTTTCAGATCCGGTAGATAAACTACTTTTAGTCTCTCATCTCTAATGGATAAGCCCTTTTTTTTTTTTTTTCGTCGAAACACCTGGTTCTTTTTTTAGGGCGAGAAAGACAAAAGGGAGGGAAAAAACACTGCTTGTTGAAAATGACACTTTCCAAGGTCTCTTTGCCTCTCCTGATTATGATGATCCCCCTCAGCGGCCGCAACAGAGAATTGAATTTTCTTCACAGGGGGCCCTGAAGTCTATATAGAGGTGAAGAATAGCTGCTTCCCAAAGGTTACAAATGGCATTGAGTCCCGCTGCGCTGGTCTGAGTCAGTCAGAGCCCTCAAGGTCCATTCGCACCATCTAATTGCCAATGAGAGCAGGTCTAGTCAGATAATACACCTCATCCTCTGAACATGAGCGCGGGGGTCCCATGGGCGAATACTGGGAATGCACCGAAAGTCACTGAAATGTTTGTCTAGTGGCATTCTGAGGGAATTATACATGGCTGACTCTCAGGGGAATCTTTCTCCACCGAGGCCTTCACAGGCAAACAGATCCCCATGTTTGTTTCTCATTCAGACGAGCTTCATGTTTTCCCTCCTCACAGAGCAAGTGCTGCTTTTCCCATTACGTTCACCGAAGGACGCAACTCAAAGAGATTCAAGTAGCCCCTGAGGGACGAGCCGTGTGGGCATTATCAAAATCTTTTCACCCATGGAGAGGTAACTACAATACGTATTGATTCATTCAAGTGTATGAATCCAAATCCTATACTGCAGTTTTTTTTTTCTTTTATTATTCTCATTGGATAGTTGTTTTTTTCTTGGCTCTGTAGGTATTGATTGAAGTGTACTTCGCATGACTAATTCTCACTCAATCCATCCGGCATTTCTTGCAAACCTCTCGTAATACCGGTCACGACGTGTACAGTGAATGAGAGTGTGAACACAAGCATTATGAAGCCGGTGATAAATATGCACTGCGACAGTTGTATTGATTTAAAGGCAGAATGAATTCCAAAATCAAAGTTTCTGGGGCTTCTTGGGATATATTTCAAACTTACAATTACATAATTACATTACAATTACATAATATTACTAAAATAATACTAAAACATCACTGCGTTACAATAGTTTAGAGTAAAAGGAGAATGTTAACTGTAGTAAATACATTTTATTAGGTATACCTTACTAGTACATAGTTGGACCCCTTTTGCCTTCAGAACTGCCTTAATACTTCATGGCATAGACTCAAGGTACTGGAAATATTCCTCAGAGATTGTCGGCTGCACATCCATGATGCGAATCTCCCATTCCACCACATCCCAAAGGTGCTCTATTGGATTGAGATATGGTGACTGTGGAGGCCATTTGAGTACAGTGAATTGTCACGTTCAAGAAACAAGGAACCATGGCTCGTTATCCTGCTGGAAGTAGCCATCAGAAGTACACTGTGGTCATAAAGGGATGGACATGGTCAGCATACTCAGGTAGGTTGTGGCATTGACACAATGCTCAATTGGTACTAACGGGCCCAAAGTGTGCCAAGAAAATATCCCCCACACCTTTACACCACCATCAGACTGAACCGTTGATAAAAGGCAAGCAGGATCCATGCTTTCATGTTGTTGACACCAAATTCTGACCCTACCATCCGAATGTGGCAGCAGAAATCGAGACTTATCAGACCAGGCAACGATTTTCCAATCTTCTATTGTCCAATTTTGGTGAGCCTGCGCAAATTGTAGCCTCAGTTTCCTGTTCTTAGCTGATAGGAGTGGCACCCAGTGTGGTCTTCTGCTGCTGTAGCCCATCCGTCTCAAGGTTCGAGATGCTCTTCTGCATACCTCGTTTGTAACGAGTGGTTATTTGAGTTACTGTTGCTTTTCTATCAGTCTGGCCATTCTTCTCTGACCGCTGGTATCAACAAGGCATTTGCGCCCACAGAACTGCCGCCCACTGGATATTTTCTCTTTTTCGGACCATTTTCTGTAAACCCTAGAGATGGTTGTGCGTGAAAATCCAAGTAGATCAGCAGTTTCTGAAATACTCAGACCAGCCCGTCTGGCACTAACAACCATGCCACGTTCAAAGTCACTTAAATCACCTTTCTTCTCCATTCTGATGCTCGATTTGAACTGCAGCAGATCGTCTTGATCATGTCTACATGCGTAAATGCATTGAGTTGCTGATTGGCTGATTAAAAATTTGCGTTAAAGAGCAGTTGAACAGGTGCACATAATAAAGTGGTCGGTGAGTGTATAAGTATTAAAAATATTTGACAAAAGATCAAATTTTTGTTTTAGAAAAAATCTTAAAATGATAAAAATAGGCAACGCAGTGGCGCAGTAGGTAGTGCTGTTGCCTCACAGCAAGAACGTCGCTGGGTCGCAGGTTCGAACCTCGGCTGGGCTGGGTCAGTTGGCGTTTCTGTGTGGAGTTTGCATGTTCTCCCTGCGTTTGCGTGGGTTTCCTCCGGGTGCTCCGGTTTCCCCCACAGTCCAAAGACATGCAGTACAGGTGAATTGGGTAAGCTAAAATTGTCCATAGTGTATGAGTGTGAATGTGTGTGTGAAAG